>APFE030324919.1:0-16588 GCA_000404065.3 Pinus taeda | reverse complement strand
CTTTCTGATCGACTTTTAAATTGTGCAATTAGGAACTTGCATGCAGCATGTATGATTGTTGCTAGACCCCTGTGGGGTTAGTGGGATCGCCTCTGTCCGCAGAGGGGATTTACCTTGAAGTGTAGAAGGTTCGGGATTTCAATCAATCCTAAAAAATCACAATTTTCTTCAAAAGAATGCAAGTTGTTAGGACATATTGTTTCCGCTGCAGGTGTTCGAATTGACCCAGAAAGAGTCAAAGCAATACAGACTTTGTCTGTGCTGAGATCAAAAAAGGATATCCAATTCTTTCTAGGCAAAATAAACTTTGTGAGGAGGTTTATTCCAAATTTTGCAGAACTTGTGAAGCATATCATTTCCATGTTAAAAAAGGGGTCAAAGATTAAATGGACTGATACAGCAAGAAAATCATTTGATTCCATTAAAAAATCCATTATGGAGGCTCACACTTTAATTAGTCCAGATTACAGTAGGGAGTTCCATATATTTTCTTTTGCCTCTAACAACACCATTGCAACTATTTTATTGCAAGCAGATGAAGAAGGCTCAGATCATCTAGTGGCATTTTTCAGTAAAACATTAAGGGATGTTGAACTGAGGTATGACATGATTGAAAAACTGGCATATGCTCTTATCAAATCTTTGAAAGCTTTCAAAGTTTATATTCTTCATTCCAAGATAATTGCATATGTACCTTCTGCTGCAATAAAATATGTCTTAACACAGCCTAATGTTGATGGAAGAAGGGTTAAATGGATTGCAAAGATGATTGAGTTTAATATAGAATTGAAGCCTACCAAACTTGTCAGAGGTCAGGGTCTTGCTAGACTATTAGTTGAAGAGAATTGCAGAACATTGGATATAAATTGCGTGCGCTCAATTGCAAAAAATGGTCAAACAAAAGAAGAAATAACAGCTGAACGAGAGAGAGCAATCAGTGGGAGAAAATATAGCTTCTTGTGATTGGTATTCTGCAATAGTTAAATTTTTGTTGAAGCTAGAAACCCCTCTCAGCTTTACTCAAAGCCAAGCTAGAACAATTAAGCTTAGGGCAGCTAAATATTGCATCAATGAAAATCTGCTCTATTGAAGGGATCCATCTGGAGTGCTTTTGAGGTGTTTGGACAAAGAATAATCAATACAAGTCATGCAGCAATTTCATTCCAGCATGTGTGGAGGACACCACTATTGGAAGACTACAACTCAAAAAATCCTTAGAGTTGGATATTACTGGCCCTCTTTATTTTCTGATGTATTTTCATTTGTTAAATCTTGTGACAGGTGCCAAAGATTTGAAGAGAAACAACAATTGAAGTCCCTGCCCTTAAAATCGATTCATACAAAAGGACCTTTTCAGCAGTGGGGCTTGGATTTCATTGGAGAGATCAATCCACATTCCAGTGGCCAACATAGATGGATATTAGTAGCCACTGATTACTTCACTAAGTGGATTGAAGAAATTCCTACCAGGAAGGTTGATCATAATGTGGTCATGAAGTTCTTGACAGAAAATATCTTTACCAAATTTGGATGTCCACATAAATTAATCATAGAAAATGCAGCAGCCTTCAGGGCGAAAGAGTTGGTGGACATGTGCAATTCGATGGGCATTAAACTGGTTCATTCCACCTCATATTATCCTCAGGGTAATGGTCTAGCAGAGTCTTCCAACAAGAGTTTAATAAGGCTAATTAAGAAGCTATTGGAGGACAACAAAAAAAATCGGGATTCTAAGCTCAAATATGCACTTTGGGCTGACAGAGTGACCATTAAGAGATCCACAGGGAATTCTCCATTTAAGCTGGTGTATAGCACAGAGGCAGTATCTCCAATTCAGCTTACTCTTCCTGTGGCAAGGTTTCTGCAAACAGAACAAAATGAGGAAGAATAAATGGCAAAAAGAATCAGTGATTTAGCAGAGGTACATCAGATTAGAGAACAGCTAGTTCAAAGGGCTGGAACACATCAGAAAAAGACCAATGATGCTTTTGATAGGAAGACAAAGAAATACAATTTTTAGGTTGGAGATTTGGTTCTGAAGTGGGATGCATTAAAGGAAAGGAAAGGCAATCATGGGAAGTTTCATGCTTTCTTGACAGGGCCTTTGATCATTTCTCAAATCCAAGGGAACAACACCTTCATACTGAAAATTATGGGAGGACAAGCAGTTTTTTGTGGCCCAGTTAATGGGCGTTTTCTGAAAATTTATGTGGTTTAAGGTCTTTTAGCCTTAAAGTTGTAAATATTTTGTTTATCATTTAGTGTAAGCAAAGTAGACTCCATGCCCAATGGAACACTAGGAATTTTGCGAATTTTATTTTCATCAAAAGGGCATTGATCTGCAGGTTCTTGAGACCTCACAAGGAGGATCTCATCCCTAGAAGGAGCCAGTGTTAGCTTTGCTACATGCTTCCATCATTTGAGGATCAAGTACAGGATTGATCAGGGTGTTTTGCAAAAAGGTGCTCATAAGCTATTGATTACCTTCTTACTCTACATTTTCCGTATAACCTTATAGTCCCCTCTACCTTCGTTTAATCTCTCTAACCATATTTCCTTAAGCTTCCCGGGCACCGAGTTTAAACCATTAGATGACTGCCAGCACATCACTGTGTGCCTTTCGCCCACCATCCTCGTCACATGTGCAACCAAACCCCTCGCCTTAATCATAGTTGTTGGTTTTCCACGTCAAGATCCGATGGTCTGTGTTGCTTTTCCCGCTCGTTAAACCCCATTGACCTTTCCCACCAGCAATCATATTCTTCATAATCCGATGTTATTCGCTCCGCCCTGTCCCCTCAGTTGCCCGCGTTTTAACCCGCGGGGAAAGCACTTCCTTCCTCGTCCCATCTGCCACATGTCGCCCTCCTATTATGATCGCGCCCCTCTGTATGTTTACCGCCTTCCTCTAATAAGTGGTGTGGGGATATCGCTTACCACCTGATTCGCCCGTCCCCGTGTGTTATATCCCGCGCTAATCTCCCGCTCGATGGCCGTTGGATCTGCCTGACCACGATCCAACAGCCTGCGTTTGTTCATTCATTTTCCCCCTCGATACCTCCTGTAAGTCAATCTCTGCCATCCATCTACCAAATCTAACGGTTCAAGATCATTTTGCCTCCATTCTACCCTGTGCTTCATGCTAAGAGATCCCTACTGTCCATCTTTGTGATCCAACGGCCGATTTCCCTTCTACATCCTTCCTAAATATTCACGTCCATAACCATTTTGCATTCCCGAAGGAAGAAGGTGGCCAGCTACCTGTACCCAATGCAATTACTCTTCAACAACTGCATTTAAGAACAGAGTGGCCGAGAAGAAAAGGATGATCCTCGAGTAGTTAAACGCCTTCAGCAATTATGGAAATTTATTCATACAACACTTCACCTGCCTCAGAAGGACAACAAAGTACCAAAAAATGTCAAATGTATTCATTAAAGCAGCAGATTGTAGCAGAGATTCATCTCAGATAGTTAATATGGTTGGTGGTCCATTATGACCCCTCCACGCATAGGATAGCAGATATTTTTGTAATCAACCACTATATATATCCAGAACTCAGAATGTAAGAGGGTTGATGGTTTTGGTTTTGATGTAAGGTTAAACTTCTAGAGACTGTAATTACTATGATACTTGCATCATCTGGTCTTCATTTTCAGCGAATACAAGCTTCTTTTGTTGTTAATTGCTCACTTTCCACTTCTTCTCTGTTCTAGGCTATGCCTGTTATGCAATTATTCATGTGCTCTTGATATTTAGCATTTGAGGGGCTATCATCCCACCTCTATGTATCATTGAATGTGTTATGCAGGTTTCTGTTTACTTAGTGCTAGAGAGCTGTCATCCTGTCTGTGTATTAAGAAATAGATTTGCAGACCTCTTTACTGGTTGCAGCTAGCCATCACAGGGTCATGTGCATCTGCTGGTGTGATCAGTATTTTCCATGTTCACCTATTCTTTAAATTATGAGTAATTGGTGGTCTAAAGCCTTGTAGTCTGGGGGTGTTCACCCATGTCTGGAGTTAAGCATAGTAGAAGTGGTTATCTAGCCTGAGTATGCATCATTCCTTCTATTCATCCATTTCCAGCAATTTGTTGAGTTTGTAATGTTCCCGAGCATCTCTGATATAACCTAGGAGAGTTTCTTGGGGTGATAACAGTGTCCATACGTACATATCATAATGGTTTGTATTATATAAGGAATTTTATTATTTCATTAAGGGTTAATTAATGAAAATTTTGATACTGTTTATGCAAAAATATTCAAATTTATAAATATGTTTTAAATATTTTGAGAAATTTTAAAGTAATATATTTCTATCTTATTATAATTTGGGTAAATATTTTTAGTAGGAAATTGAAATGGGAAAAGCATTGAAAATAAGTTTACGTTGATAATTTTTTTTATTAATTTTTTTCTATCTATTATATATAATTATTGAAATAGTGTGTTCATGTGTACCTATAATAATAAATAAATATATATTTGCTTAAAGTTTGAAAACCAATTTGAAATCTATAAAAATTATCTTATGTTATTGAGGAGGATTTAGCAAGTTTTTTTGTTTATTATATTTTATTTCTAAATATTTAAATTGATTTTCTAGGGTAAATACTTCAACAAACAAAAAAGTTCTTCCAAAACAACTATATTGTGTTGAGATAGATCATGTTGGGTATTCTTACATAATTTCTCGAAAGATGAGTATTCATAGATGCTTAGAGATCTTATAATAAGCTCTCCAAAAATCGTCAACTTTAATATGGAAAAGCTTCTTGCAAAATGGTCATTTTCACATTAGTGCACAATTCCATGCTATTCAAGTCATTTATGATGTATTACACCTAATTCATCCAAACTTGTAGCTAGCTTTGAATAAACACCAAGAGGTCTTTGAACTTAATGATGGTTTACCACCCTCATGGGGAGAGCATGATCATAATACCCCCATTGCTTCTAGGCATCCTACCACCTAATGTGTGCTCATATCATCATTTTATTTTCTAAAAGAAAATTGAAAATATTGTCCAAGGATTATACATTATAGGTGTCACCTATCCTAGCATGCTATATTTGGTCATTATGGTTTTGAAAAAGAAAGCACTTATACATTTATCTTAATTTTTGAGTTGTTAACAATTTCACTGCTAAATAAAAAAATTCCAGGTTCATGTTATGTTTGAAAATCTTTTAGATAAGCTACACGGTACTCATTTCTTCACCAAATATGATATTATATCTACTTATCACCATTATCACCAAATTCACATCAAGGAAGAAAATATTAAAAAAATTCCTTTTACCATCATGCATGTCAAAACAATTTTTTGGTGATACTATTTGGTCTTCTTTGGAGACAATATTCTACAACAAAACCTAAATGGCATATGTGGCACATATAAATTAGGTCTTATACTTCTTCATAATCACCAACTATTTTTCAAACGTTTGTGTGCTTTTTTCCTTAAAAATGGAATGTTAGTGATTCATTATTAGTGGAAACCTAAATGGCACATATAAATTAGGTCTTATACTTCTTCATAATCACCAACTATTTTTCAAATCTATGTGTGCTTTTTTTCTTCGAAAATGGAATGTTAGTGATTCATTATTAGTGGAGAGGTTTTGCATATTGATCCTAAGCAAATCAAGGTGATGATAGACCACAATTTATTACAAGAACATTACCAGAAACTATTGTAAAATCGTAATTCCCCTCACCATGTTAATAAAAAAAATTCATTTAAGGGAGCGAGAAGGTGAAATAGGAATTTTGAAGATATTAAAGTGCTATGTGTTCTACGCAATGCTCAGATTTCCTAAATTATATATTTTTTTTTCACAAAACATGACGCCTTTTGTAAGGGAATTGATGTAGTGCAAGGGAAAGAGGGACGCGTGTTGACCTTCACCAGTAAATAAAAATGTCATATAAATTTTGGTAAAACCACTCATGAAAAGGAAATATTGACTATTTTTCATGCAATTGAGATGTGGAATATTTTTTTGATATGGAATTGTTTGCAAATTGAGACAAAGTATTATAGCTTAAACTATTTCCTAGAATAAATAGTTTCTTCCTTAGAATAAAAAAAATAGCTCATTAAAATGTTACGATATGATTATTAGATTATTTACAATAAGGGAAAGTGGAATGTGAGGTTAATGCGTTCTCATAAAAATATGATGAGGATAGCCTTGGTTTTCATTTTTTTTTCCCTAGAATTTGAATAGCTAGAAGCGATACACGAGGAATAGTTAACAGTTGTCAAAATCATGTACATTATCCAATACCTTGCAATCTAATACATAGACACATCTAGGGCACACTTTGTAGAATGAAAAAATATACTATAAAGGTTTTACTTTTTGCTTTCTAAAGCATATTCCTCTCCCATAATGGATTATTTAAGGTTTCAAAAACAAACAAAAGTATTTAGAGTTCATTCTTTTAGGAAGGCATGAGGAAGGACCTCTACACTTTTGTGATGAAATGTGAAACTTTCCAATGAAAAAAAGGGAAATAATAAACCCTCCAAGAGAATTGCAACCCTTATCCATTTCAACGACCATGTGGACTAGATTTTGTATGAACTTCATTATGTGCTAACAAAAATAAAATAGCAAATTAGTGATAAGGAATTTATGGATCAACTTTCCAAATGTGTTCAGTTCTTATTCTTACAACACCCATTCAATACCTCCATAATAACACAAGCATTCATGGGGAATAGTTCAATCTACATGGCATGCCTCAATCAATTATGATTTATTATGACCTTACCTTCACTAGCTTTTTGTAGTAGGAATTGTTTCAACTTTAAGATACCTAATTTCATCTCAGCACAACATATCACACTCAAATAGATGGCTATATCGAAACAATAAACAAGTGTTTGGGAGCTTGTTTACATTGTTTTGCTTCAAACAAACAACACCAATGGGTTTAGTGGGCACCCCGAGTAAAGTGGTGGTAGAATACTACTTATCATGGTTGTACTAAAATCATCCCCCTTTGAGGTAATGTATGTATTATGGATCATTTTTCCGATTAGTGATCCCATACTTAATAATGTTATGTAAGGTTCAAAAGGTGGAAAAAACCTCAACAACCCTTGTTAAGATTTTTTATATCCTCAAGGATTATTTCATGTTGGACTAGAACCACATGAAGTGATAGACCAATCAACATTACTTCTTATTTTAATTTAAAGAATATGATCATGTGGTATTATGTCTCCAAATATATAATAAAACATCACTCAATGAGAAGAATCGCTATAATTTATACCCTAAGTTTTACAAATCCTATACTATATTCAAATGTATAGGCCTAGCGACTTACAAACTAGCTTTACCCAATCATTCTAACTTCCATCTTCTACCTAGTCTTCCATGAGTCCTACTTGAGGATAATGCTTGGGTCCAAATGTAGAGGTCAAACCAACCTTCCTAAATTGGATGATAAGGATTCCATTTGATTTCATCATAAAGTCATTTTGGACATATGCAAGCATCTTCTTCATTTTCCCACTATCTAGGAAGTTTTGATCCAATCGAAGGAAACATAACTCGATTATCTCACACATGAACCAAGATAGATTCTTCACAATTTCCTCATCACCATGCTTGAGGATAGCATGACCCTAAATTCTCTAGTGACTTCATATATTTGGTTAATCTTTATTAAATAAAGTCCACGGGGTAGTAAAGTTAGTGGTCGAAAAGGCTCACTAATTAATGGTCAAGGCCTCATTATTGGAGGTACATTAGGTGATTAGGCTTTTGGTCAATTAAAAACTATATACAATAGTATAAGCTATGTAAAAGATTGTGAAGTGAATATTATTGTATTTCAAGATAGTTAGAGGCTTACCCTCGATGAAGTGAACATCTCTCTTAATTCTAGATATTAATAAATGTTTGTATTTGTTAATGTTTCCCAAATCTTATTTTATTTATTTATTTCTACAATTATATTTATGCCTAGTTCATTTTCACTTTTAATTTTTTATTTCAACAAAGGAAAAGCTAAAGATTAATGGAAAATCACATTTCAAAAAAAACATGGGTAACTAAATTATATAACATTTGTATCAGACCTTTTTTATTC
Source organism: Pinus taeda (assembly GCA_000404065.3). Classification (NCBI taxonomy): domain Eukaryota; kingdom Viridiplantae; phylum Streptophyta; class Pinopsida; order Pinales; family Pinaceae; genus Pinus; species Pinus taeda. Next base: position 8,474 of record APFE030324919.1, on the reverse strand, counting down.
ATGAGATAAAAGATCCACCTCAATTAAGCAAATTGACGATTAAAAAAATTAAATACATAAATACTTTACCTTCTTTGAAATTTTAAACCTATAACATCTCAAGAAATAACACATGCTTTTAATCATTATACCTATTCAAATTATACATTTCTTTGATATTTTATATATTAGAAACAATATATTTTATTTCTTTATATTATATAAAATATTAAATATAAAAAAAAAAATTAATAAAAATTAAAATAATAATAATTAATATATTTCTAATTATTTTATAATTATTTTTCTTTTGTCTTCTTTCCTTTATAATTTTCTGTTCTGCTCCTCACGCTTGCTCCAACATGTACCTAATGCGATCTAAGATTTTTATTGGATTCTCAATTACCAAAGGGGCACATGACACCTGCCCACTGCCGTAAAAATGTTGTCTCTAATGAAACGCCTCAAACGTTCAAGGCTGCATGAGAAATGGTCACGTCTTAAACAATTGCTTTCTGGGTATACCGTATGTTATGGTGTGGAGGGTTTAATTTGAAAATACGACTTCACTTTATTTTAAGTAGGGAATTTTGTTAATATTTTTGAATTCGTAGGATTTTTTGGTTTTATTTTATATATGAAAATTAATTATATTTAATTAGGTTTATTTTAGTGTTTATAATGTTAGTTTTTTAGATTTAATATTTTTTTTGTTTATTAATATTAATTAATTAGGTTTATTGGGTTATAATATCAATCGTTTTGGTTTATTATTTCTTTGAGTTTATAATATTAATTATGGTCAATCATAGCCAACCAGGGGTCAACCATATCATTAAATGTAGCATTGTAACAAAAATTGTTTCTATATAAAACCACCCATGGTCCAATATCACTTCTCCGTGTTAAACGAAAAAAATAACATCACAAATTTTATATATATATATATATATATATAAAATTAAAAATATTATTTTAATTATTTTTAAATAAAAAATAATTTATATAATAATAATAATTAATAATAATAATAATTTATAAAAGTTAATTAATTAAAATTAATATTAGTAAATTATTATTAACAATACTATTAGTAACCATTATTATTATTATTACAAAAATCAATATAACTATAAATAAAAATAGGATAAAGATATTTATATTGGCTCTAAAACATATTAAAAATAATCATTTTTTCATTAATTATATTTATTATAAAATTAAATTATTATTATTATTATTATTAGCATTAATAATTTTATTAAATAATAATAATAAATTTAATTTCTAATAATAAATATTAAGTTTTTATTAATTAATTATTATTATTATATAAATAATTAATTAATATTATAATTATATAAAATAAATAATAAGGAATGTGATTGTAATATAATAGTAAGCTTTAAGAGTTAGCTTAATCGTTCAAATCAGTGCCTTGCCAATAGGAAAGTCACAAAGTCAATTCCCTAGGCCTAGGGGTGTGATCCCCTTAGAGTGAGATCCACCCTAGTGTTGTACCATGGAAATATATATTTTTTTCAGAGACCGTGGAAGTATATATATCCAATTCAAATCCGTAAGTGTATTGGTGGGCCTAATGGTTAAGAGCATGTATTTCCTCCTAAAAGGTCACAGGTTCAAAACCAGAGGGGGTAGAGTATGTATGTCTTTGTAGACTTAGCAGTCAAATCGCTGCACAGAAGTGGGTCCCTTGTCCCACAAACAAGGGGGTCTCATACACCAATTTGGTGTCTGGCTTGACTGTGACCTTAAAAATAGATGTTATTATTATTATTATTAAAATGGTATTAATTCTAGTTGTCTTGACTCTTGACACCAATAATATCATATCAGTGATTGCAACATGCGTCTTTCGATGTTTAAATCTAATCGGCCGGCGTAGTGATTGTGTTGTGCGTATTTATCTAATCTGGCCAAATTTGACGGAAGATATTGTTGTCACGATACATGGGGGTATTTGTAGATGAGAGGACATTTCTTAACTTGTTATGTAGGACGTGGTTTGCTGATTTGTTTTAAGGTTTATGGGAAAAAAGATTAGCTCACTTACGGATCAAGGTCGTGTTTGTCAATCGTAATTGATTAGACTAAGAAACCCTAGGCTGCAGTATAATATATTAATTCATTGAGCAGCAGAGCTGCCAGCAATGTCATAGTGTGGGCCCTCCCAAGGTTCCAGTGTAAGGCCTAGCAATAGCTGAATAAGCATTGGAGGGTACGCATGGCTTGCTTTTGTATGAATCTGTTGCGCTGAAGCCAATGCCACTCTGATCGTACATCATAGCCACAACAAGCTTTATAGGATCTGCTTGGACTGAGTGATATTTTGGTTTGAAAATTATTGCAAGTATGATGACAAAGAAAAATATTTTAATTATTTTAATGGAAAGGATTGTAAAAAGGACTATTATTGAGAAAAATAGAGCTGGATTTAAGCATGTCGTTCATGAAAAAAACGACAGCAAGATTGATATTGCTTGGTAACTGTGCACTTATAATGATATAAATTGAATGCAATGCAATACGGTCAGAGACCTTTTTGTAACAAAGAAGCTCCTACACTTTCGAAATTCAATCCAAAGAAAACTCTCTTAATCCATTTGAATCACATTATTCTATTTATGTTGCGTTCATTTCCCACATCTTTTACTTTTGAAATTATTCACACTTATTTGTAGGACTCCATTATACAGTCTACTTAGCTCTATTATGCGTTCTACTATTTTTTTCCATTGGATAATGAAATTGTGAACTAAATTTACTTCGAAACCTCGCAGTTGCATTTGGGAATACTTACACATGATCATTCTCACAAAGCATTTCATGTTATTGAGAGTCTATAAACAAGATTGTTCACATTGAAAATCACACACAAAATTATATCTAAAATTGGTGGTAAAATATGAAAATTTGATAAGGAAATATCTATTAATAATTGTAGCTGTTTTTATTTAAATTTGTATTTACATATTGTTGTTATATTTTAACTATCCCCACTTTGACAACAATTTTCCTAATGCCTTTTCATAGTCTTATCACCCTTTTTGCAGACAAAGAGAAGCATGACACCATCACAACTTTTCTATCTGCACTTGTTTTGTAAAATGTATGCACAATTTTCCAAACTATGGACATTTTTGATATCCACTCCACCACATGAATAATTTGTCTTACAAAATGGTATTCTGTATCAATATGTTTGGTTTTACTATGGTAAACTAGATTTGTAGCCAGTGTAGTACACTTTATTTATCATAGAATACAATTATGCTATTATGCTCTCTTCCAAGTTCACTTATAAACCCCTTCAACCAAATTGTCTCTTTGCAAGCATGTGAGATATTAATGTACTATGCCTTTGTGGTGGCTAAGGAAAATCTTTCTCGAATATTCCACATCTAACTAATGGATATGCTGCAAGAGTAAAAACATATCGTGAAGTGGACCTCATTTTGTCTAAATCACCTACAAAATGTGAGTCAATATATTTGCAAACATAATGTTTACAACCATTAAAAGTGATACAATAATCACTAGTACCTCTAACATATCAAAGCACCCATTTCACTGCATCCCAAGGGTCTTTTACTATATTTGTCATCAACTTGCTGACAATCCCCATTTCATGTGAAATATCAGACCTAAGACAAGCCTTCCCATACATCATACTTCTTACTGCATTAGCATATGAGACACAAGACTTATATTCCTTTTCTTCTTCATTGCTAGGACATAAGTCGAAAGAAATCTTAAATGGGATGTGAAAAGGATATTAACTAGTTTCACATTATTCATCCCAAACTTCTCAAGTATTTGCTCTACATACTTCTACTGTAAAAACCCAAGCTTACATTTTTTCTTGTCTCTATGCATTTTAATGCCCAAGATTTGTTTTGTAACTCCTTCATCCTTCATATTAAACATACTAGCATATTGTCAACATACAATGCTAAGATAATGAATACATCATTTAAACTTTTAAAGTACAGACAATGATCATACTCACTTGTAATATAATTTTGGCTCATCATGGAGGCAACAAACCTCTTTTACCATTGCCTAGGTGACTACTTTAGGCAATACAATGATTTCTTGAGCTTGCAAACTAATATTTCGTTGCAATGTCGCACAAAACCTTCTAGTTATTCCATATAAATATCCTCATCCAAATATCCATGCAATAATGTTTTAACATCTAATTGTTGTAACTCAAAGTCAATAAAAGAACCTAGTGATAAGACAATGCAAATATAAATAAGTTAAAAAAACTTGCGAAAAAATTTCATGGAAATCTATACCTCCCATCTATGAGTAACCTTTTGCAAATATTTTGGCCTTATACCTTTCAATATAACCATTGGTTCCTCTGTTCAATTTGAAGACACATTTGCATCCAACAACCTTATTATGTTTCAAGAGTTCTACTAGGTCCCACATATTATTTTTCTCCAAGGCATCGAGTTCCTCTTTCATTATTTATTTCCATTTCTCATTGTTGATATCATTTACTACTTCTTGATAAGAAGGTGGTTCCTCAACATCAATAATCAAAGTAGAACATAAAATAAATTTGGTATACCTTTTCAAAGTTTTTCTCTCTTGTTTAGATCTTTGTAGTGTAAGTTTTGTGGCTTCACACTTTTCCAAGTGTCTTCAACATCTACAACTTCTTTATCTCTAGAAGCCTATTCTTGATTCCATGTGTTTGTAGATAGTCTTGTCTCAAACTGGATTTATTGACTTGGTTTCTTATTTCATAACATCTTCTACGTAATATGATTTAGTAAGAGAATATTCATGATTTTGCAGGAAGTAGGATCCCATGACCTATATCCTTTAGCAACATCATCATAACCAACAAAGATGCATTTCTTTGATTTAGGGTGTAATTTAGAATGTTGATTCTTAGGAATAATAATGTAATGCATTACAAACTTTGTGAAATAAGCTTGTGCAATTTCAGTAAGCAATGATAAAATAAACTTTGTTGAGCAAATTAAAATAACAACCTTAGAGGATAAAATATATAAACAAACATAAGAAAAGCCAAAAAACAAAGTTGGCCAAATAGATAAATTAGAATATGCATTAAATACAGATTACCTATTAACCTTCAAAAATAGAATTTCTATTCCTAATGTGCCTAAACTCAAGCATTTAATCCTAGATGAGCATCATAAAAATCATTTTTCAACTCATCATGGGGACTATAAAAGTATTACAACGTTTAGGAAGGAATTATACTAGATTGGAATGAATAGAGAGGTAGTTAAATATTATTGAAGTGTCATGAATGCAAAAAAGTGAAAGTGGAACATCAACATCCTACTAGATTATTGAATCCCTTGCTCATTTTGAAATGAAAATGGTAAATTATCTCTTTAGATTTTACTAAAGGGTTACCTATAACTATAAGACAACATAGTTCAATCATGGTTGTAGTGGATAAACTGACTAAAGAAACCTACTTCATACGAGTTCAATCAACATATAAGTTGTTTGTATACATGAAATTTTCATGAAATAGATTTTTAAACTACATGGATTACCAAAAAGAGTCATATCTGATAAAGATGCAAATTTTATGTTTAAGTTTTGGAAGGCACTTTGCACTAATGGGTACACAGTTGAATTTCAACACTACCTACCATCCTCAAACTAATGGGGAGACTAAAAAATGCAATTATATTCTTGAAGACATGCTTCACATTTATGTGATGGATCAACCCACTAAGTGGGAAGACTATTTAAATGTGGTTGAGTTTGCTCACAACAATAATTATCATGAATCTCTTAAAATGAGTCCCTTTGAAGTCCTTTATGGATGAAAATGCAATACTCCATTGAGTTGGAGTCAACCAGAAGGAAGATTGGTTTTGGGAACTGGTCTCTTGGAGGAGATGGAAGGGATAGTAAAGAAGGTGAAGTAGAACTTAAAGGAAGCTTGAGACCAAAAAAAATTAAACTATATAGACTAGAATAGGAATCATAAAAATTATAAAGTGGGGGAATGTGTGTACATTAAAGTTAGGCCCAAGAGGAGCACTTTGAAATTGGGAATTTGTGCTAAGTTAGCACCCAAGTTTTGTGGACCACTTGAAATACTAGCTAGACTAGGACAAGTAGGCCACCAACTAGCATTACTAGCCCATGTAAAAGTACACAATATATTTCATGTATCAATTTTAAAAAATATATTCATGATCCAACTCATATTATTGATTGGAATGTACTATAGGTCAAGCTCGAAGGGTAGTTCCTTGTCAAGCCTCTGTAAATTTTAGAAAGGAGAGAAACTATACTCTAGAACTAAGTCATCACCCACGATAAAGTGTAATGGAAGTACTTTGGATATGACGAGGCCACCTAGGAGGTAAAATAGAAAATGTGAGAAGCATTTCCTTCACTTACCAAAACTAATGAATGTAGAGGAAACATTGAGGACAATGTTCATTTAAGGGGAGGGGAAATGTAGTCCCCCTATTGTAATTATATTTTTTATCATACTTTGTGATTTTATATTGTTTGTAATTATTTAAATATTAATAGTGATTTTGGGGCCAAGGCCATGTTTTAATATTCTCAATGGTCCATGTAAGTATTTTATGTTATTATGAATAAAATATTGTTTATTTGAGAATATAGTGGGAGCCCACATGTGAGTAGTCAGGCTACCCTACTGTCATGAAATCAATTTATTCACTTGGAGTGCAAGAATACAACCAATTCTTGAAGTGACAATTGTCACAATCTAAACCCCCATCTTTCCCAATATTCCTAACCACCAGAAAAGAGCATGATGAGAGAGAAAGGTCATGTACAGTGGGAAGAAAATAACATATTGTTGGACAAAAAGGCAAGTATGTCGGAAGAAGGAAAGGGGATTCTAGGGGACAAGACTAGATAGAAAGAGAATAAAGAAAATTTAGACATTGATGTAATAGGACACTCCTAGGGTCTAAGGAGGTAGTAAATCAAAAATTGGTTATGATTTATAACAAAAGGGTAACCTTAAGTCTTAGGGGAAATTACTTTAGTGAGAGTTCATTCGATTGGGAGGAACATGCTTGGGCCTATTGTATTTTAAAGTATTTAGATAAGAGTTCAAAATTGTTTTTTTTTCCCATGGAAAAAGTCGTAATTTTCATTAAAGGAGAATATTACATTTTGTATATGCTGATCATTACTTAAGTAAGGCATTGCTTGTTCAACAAAAGTGAAAACTTTTGTGCATTCCTCCATGCAGGGAGCGAGCTAATTGAGAACAACAAAAATAGAGAGCTACTGGCCTCTTCGCAGAGAGGATATGGTGCTATAAAAAAGTTCTATATAAATATTTACAATATAAGCAAAAAGGTAGTTTCAAAAACATCCTGTCCATTGAAATGATGCTTCAAATAGATTTTGGGTCTATGAAAGGTTTGTGGTAGTGCTGGTAGGCAACACAATCCTTTTCCTCACATATCAAGCAAGTATCATCATCCCTGAGCGCTGCTTCCTTAGATAAGTGATCGGCAGCTGAGTTTCGCTTCCTGTAAATATGGGGACAAGTGAAAGGGTCAAAAGATAAAATAATTCTATGAGTCTCATCCAGAATATGCTTCAATGTATATGCATTGCAGATGTGTTTTTTGTTGATCTAGTTGACAACTAGTTCTAAGTCACCATATAGTTGAAGGTTTGTGCATTGTTTATATAATTCATATTGGATGAGGTATTTAGCAGTTATAAGCTCGGCATAGTTATTTGTTCCTCTGCCCAAACCCATTTGAATTTTGAAGGAATGAGAACTAGATAAGTGTAAAATAGTTCCCCCCCCCAAAAAAAAAAGAAAACTCGATTCCTGTGCCGATCCATCAAAGTAAGTCCATGGTATGGAGGTGTTGATGACTTTTGTCTCAATATTCTTGAGTTGTTTTTGAGAGATGTCATCAGGTATCGAATGATAATCAGCTAAGGTTCTATTTAGTGTGGAAGTCCAAAAGGGGGGCTTTTGCTGGAATATAATTTGATTCTTAGCTATCCATAATGTCAAGCAAATGAGCAGAGATATATTCCTTTCCTTGACTATGGTGTCTCTCCACCAATTATTCCATGCATCCTTTATGTTGTTGCCATGCCACCGACTGTGGATGGAGAGCATTGAGAGAAACAATTCCATAGCTCTTGTGATATAGGGTAGTCCAGAAAGAGGTGTTATGTATCTTCATTGCTACTCTTGCATTGGTAGCACCAAAAAGGCCCTAAGAAGGATTGTTTCATTAGGTTTGCTCCCGTCAGGACTTTGTTGTTCAGCATATACCACATAAGCAGCCTCGTTCTTCGGGCCGCTTTTAACTTCCATATAAGGCTCCACCAAGGCTCAGAGGCTAGTAGTTTGTCGAGATCCATTAGAGCCAGGTATCCTATCTTGGGGACATAAAAGCCATATTTGGCAAGGGCCCAAATGAGCTCATCGTCTCCTTCTGTGA
>APFE030324886.1:0-25831 GCA_000404065.3 Pinus taeda | reverse complement strand
TGTAGACCACCAATGTACTTTAAAAGAGTTTCTGGTGAGTCTAACGAGATACCCAACATCAATGCTCTCTTTCTAAATTCTTGAGTATACCCTTGCACACTTTTCCCTTTGAACTGTCGAAGAGTTTGCCAACTCATCATGGCTTGTTGCATGTAGGCCAATGGATAGAACTGCTTTTTGATTGGAGCAACAAATTCACTCCAGACAGAGATGGTCTTACCATGCTTCTTCATATCAGCTTGGGTTCTGCATTCCCACCAAACCAAGGCAATGCCTCCTAGGCATAGGCTTGCCAGCTGAATCTTACTCTTGTCCGAGTCTATGTTCTGTACTCTGCAATACACATCAATTTGTCTAATCCAATTGTCCAACTTTTTAGCATTTAGCTCTCCATCATATATAGGCAAATCAAATTTAACATCTAGTTTAATCAAGGATGCTTTCTTATTATGCACAGGGCTATTAGGAGGTGTAGGTAAGCTTTCTTCTTTCCCCTTTCCTTTGGAGTGGTGATGGGAATGAGACTCATCTTCTTCTTTATCTCGTTTAGAGCCTAATGAATCTTCATCCTTATGCTTTTTAAAGTCCCTATACATTTCTTCTACCATAGACTTTATAGCTAGGAAACTTTCTATGAATTGAGGGTCTGGCCCTATAGAACCTTCTTCTGACATTGTCTTCTTAGAATAGACTCTCCCAATTTCAGGATTAGTTTCCACCAACTCTCCTTCTCCTAATTTAAGCTTTGATCTAGTGAGCATTCACAGCTAAACCAACACAAGCTTATCTAACCTTACTGCATAGAGCTTTGATACCACTTGATTGATAATCACCATATGAGTGACCTCAGTTGAAGATTTTTTAAACAAAAGGTATTACAGACTCATGTGCTGGTGTGTGTTCTGTGTTATTGAAACAACGGATCGATCAGATTGCCAATACACAAACATTTAAATGGAAAGACAATAGAGAAATACAGTAAGCAAAACAAAGACAAACAATTTTTAATAAGGAGTTCACCCTATTCTGCAGGGCTACGTCTCCAGTCCAGCTTCAGTGGTGGCCTTGTTTTATTATGTCTTACAGCAGAGAAATTACAATACATGGACTCAATGTGAGTTCTCCTGAAGCAGATTTTGCTAGGTAGGGTGGTTCTTGGATTCCCCAAGCCACTCAGAGTTCACAGACTCTTTTTCTTCCTACCAGCTTTGTGAATCCTTGGTCTACGTGGAAAGAGCCAAATGTGATGCTCAGTCCGGACAGATTTCCTCTATGGGAAGGCTTGAATCTTCAGCTCTCTGGTGCTCGATGCTGCCTTGGTTAGCCAAACCTCTAATCTCCCTCTTACTTGGCTTTACTATTCCTCTGTGTTCAGTTCCTCCTCTCAGGTCACTGTTCACTGTCTCTCTTGGTCGCTTGGACTCCTCTTCAATATTTTTTTTTTTTTTTTTTTCTTTGTTCATGGCTTTAACCATTCGATCCCTATGCCTGTTCGGTTCCTCTCCCACCTGTGTCGATTCTCCTTTTGCAGCTGCGCTTGGAGTTCCCTGTTGGGCATCAACATGAACACTTGGGAAATGCCACGTGTCCCCGTCGGAACAACGCCAGTCTGCTTGTCGATTCATTTCTTCAGTTATGTCGTGGATACATTCTTTCTCCACTGTGGTAGTCAAACGGATTCCAAATCCCTTTAAATCACGGCTTAATTTCCTGTCAATTCCACTTCTTTCTATCGGGCACAATCTCAGCCATCCGATCTGGGCTCCTCCAGATCCAACGTCATACGCACGTCGAGCACGGTTGAATTGCTCGACCGATAGCACGCAATCACGATGGTTTTTCTCTCACCTCTGTTGCCACGCATCAATTGCTGAGTGGGATCACTCCACTCTCCTCCAAAACCTCTTACCGTTCAAGGGCGCCCTGATCGATATCGCCGATTTTCCAGAGCGTCGGTCCCGCCTTTGTCCTTTAGCGCTTTTTGTTTCTCCACCCGCAGTTCTCCGGCTCCCAACGTGACCGAGTACTTAAGATTTTTCCATTTTAGCCTTGTTTACCCAACGATGCGCATCGAAAATCACCTCCTTTTCCCGATCCGGGGCTCCCAGGGACTACTTCGGCCACCTGCGCGGTCTCCATGGGCCTCGGTCAGCGCGCTTTGACCGAGGTCATCATCGTTCCACGTTGACTACCATGGCCACTGGTTCAGGTTGTTTTTGATTCTGTTTTGGATTCTTTAAGGATTTGTTTCGTCCCGATACAGTCAAGGTTCTTTGTTAGTCGTTTATGGATCCGATTCGGATCAATACATTAAGCTTCCAATTGTTGACACATATGGCACTTTAGAAATATGAGCCATTTCTTCCTGAGTCTTGGGACACACCTCCTTACTTAATTTGAAATGGCTAGCCAAAGGTATACCAACTGGTTTGCATTCTGCATATTAAACCTTTTCTACACCTTTTCTATGTACTCACTTTGAGACAATGTTAATTTGCGATTCTTCCTGTCTCTAGTTATTTTCATACCAAGGATTTGTTTTGCAACACCCAAATCCTTCATTGCAAATGAGTTTGCCAATTTCTTTTTGAGCACATTTATTTCCTGCATGTTAGAACCTGCAACAAGCATGTCATCTACATACAATAACAATATAATATAACTGCCATCATTTTTCCTTTTGAGATAAACACAATGATCAAAGTGACACCTAGTATAACCTTGTTCAGCCATAACCCTGTCAAATTTTAGATACCACTGCCTTGGAGCCTGTTTTAAGCCATACAAGCTCTTCTTCAACCTGCACACTAGTTTCTCCTTCCCTTTTACCTCATATCCTTGTGGCTGCTGCATATATATCTCTTCCTCCAAATCCCCATGGAGAAACGCCGTCTTTACATCTAACTGTTCAAGATGCAAATCTTCAACTACTACTAGACTTAGAATAGTTCTGATTGAAGTCATTTTCACAACAGGAGAAAATATTTCATCAAAATCAATACCTTTCTTCTATGCAAATGCCTTCACCACAAGTCTAGCTTTGTACCTCTGTTTTCCTCCATCTTCTTCCTTCAACTTGTAAACCCATTTATCCTACAATGTTGTTTTACCTGCAGGCAACCTGACTAAGTCCCAAGTTTGGTTATGTGCTAAGGAGTCCATCTCTTGTTTCATTGCTTTCTCCCACTTCTTCCTGGTTTCTACCTACACTGCTTCTTCATAACATTTTGGTTCACCAGAATTGGTCAACAATATATAATATAATGAAGAATAGTATCCTTCAGGGGGTCTACTTATCCTGGTAGATCTTCTAACACCACTTTCAGGTGTTTGAGGTGCTTGTTGATATTGTGGTTGTTGTTCTAGCTGTTGATCATTATGATTTTCAGGCACCATCACTTTTCCTATGATATCGTCAAGCACTGTGTATTTTCTGTTTTCTTTTTCCTGCAGCTGATCCTTATACAAAACCTTTTCATTGAATATGACATCTTTGCTCCTAATGATTTTGTGTTTTTCATAATCATAAAAGCAATAATAAAAATCATTAACGCCACATCCAATAAAGGTACATTTCTTTGATTTTGCCTCAAGCTTTGTTCTATTTTCTTTATTAATGTGGACAAAGGCTTCATAACCAAAAGTCTTTAAAAAATAGTAGTTTACCTTTTTACTTGTCCATGCCTCCTCTGGAATACCACAATCCAAGGAACTTGAAGGCCCTCTCTTTATTAGATAAACAAAAGTATCTACAGCATCTGCCCAAAATTGTAAAGGCAATCTTGCATGGAATCTCATGCACCTTTCACGCTCCATGATTGTCCTGTTCATCCTTTCTGACACACCATTTTCTTGTGGTGTTCCTGGAACTGTCTTCTCTTTGCGAATTCCATTCTCAAAATAGTACCTATCAAAATCTTTGCTGTAATATTCACCTCCATTGTCTGATCTGAGACACTTCAAACTTTTTCTTGTCTCATTTTCAGCGAAAGCTTTCCATTTCTTGAAAATATCAAATACATTAGATTTATTTCAAATACAATAAATCTAGTTTTTTCTGGTTGCATCATCAATAAAAGTAATATAATAATGAGAGCCACCAAGAGATGATACTTGAGTAGGTCCCCATACATCTGTATGCACCAGCTTTAATTTTTCGCTCTTCTTTTCTTTCCCAACTCTAAGGAATTTGAATCTCTTATGTTTTCCATAAACACAATTTTCATAGAATTTTAAATCAACATGCTTCAAACCTAGCAAAAAATTTCTTGAGTGAAGAATTTGCATCCCCTTCTCACTCATTTGCCTGAGCCTATGATGCCACAATGTCGTATCTTCTCTTGTAGAGGTTAAAGCATTAACGGAATTAGAAATACCATTGCATAAATATAGTGTACCAACCTTTCCTCCTTTCGCTATTACTAGGGATCCTTTAGTAACCTTCCAGGTTTTATCTGTGAATGTAGTTATGCAACCTTCACCTCCTAACTGCCCTATTGAAATCATATTTTTCTTCAAATTTGGAACATGCCTTACCTCCTTCAATAGCCACTGATTTCCATTTTGCTGTTTTATGAAAACCGTACCCATTCCAATGATTTTACAGGGTTTATCATCACCCAATCGAACCTGTCCAAAATTTCCTTGAACATAATCATGAAAATGTTTCTTATCAGGTGTGGCATGGAATGAGGCCCTTGAATCTACCACCCAGGCATTAATAATATTTTCTAACGAAAGAATCAAAGCATCTTGTAACACATCACCTGCTACCTTTGCTTCATGATTAGTTTATTACTGCGCGTCTCCTTCTTTTCCCTTCTGAGACTTGCAATATTTCTTCAGGTGTCCTTTCTTCCCGCATTTCTAGTACACTATCCCCGATCTGGACTTGGATTTCCCTTTTTTTGACTGACTGCGATATCCTGGGCTCTTTCCTCTTTCCATTTTTCTTCCCTTGGTCTCTGTAGTCAAAGCATTACCTGATGTCTCACCAGAGCTTTTCCATCGCATTTCCTCGCTAAGGATTGCACTGACAACATCATCAAACTTTAAAGTACTAGATCCAAAGATAGAGTTACTAATGGCCATAACTAACCATTCCCAACTTTCTGGCAATGAGCATAGAAATAACAGAGCCCTAACTTCATCATACAAAATTTACCTCTACAAGAACTTAACTGACTTGTAATTGTATTAAAATCATTTAAATGGTTAGCAACAAATCCACCTTCTGACATCTTCATATTAAATAAATGCTTCATAAGAAATACCTTATTTGAGTCCAAGGGTTTTTCATATAGTTTGGCCAATGTCGACATTAAACCCTTTGTTTGTCATTTCCTTTGAAATATTAAACACTACCAATGCTGCTAGGCACATCCGTATTGTTCCAAGTGCCTTTCTGTCAAGAATATCCCATTCTGTGTTTGTCATACTTGTCGACTTCTTTGTCTTTCCGCTCAATGGTAGGTACAGATCTCTCTGATACAGATAATCTTCCATCTGCATCTTCCACAATTGGTAGTTTTGGCCATTGAATTTTTCGACCCTAAACCTACCATCTTCCACCATTGCTCCCACTCGAACCAGGAACCCTTCTCTCCTGTGAGTTTATTAGCCAAATAGACCTTCGGCTTTGATACCAGTTGTTAGAAAATTATATATTACAGAGCAATGGAACACATAAAATATTGCAGAAATATAAACACAGAAAACATACAAAACAAGAGAGACAGATATATGTGGTTCACCCAGTTTGGGCTACGTCCACGGAGAAACAACCATTCCTTCCTTTTATATTATCCAACAAACTGAAGAGATACAACCTACAACAGATCTGCTGTAACACCCTTTTTGCTCTCAATATCCTCTCTCTTCCTCACTCAGAATACAGAGATGCATAGATGCAATACAATTCCCTCATATATGGTGAGGGGTTGCCTTCTAGGGCAAAAAACCCTAAACTAAAGATAACTTCTAGCGTCAAATCATCTGCCTAATGAACAACTCAGATTGACTAGAAATTACTAGACTTTTACAAGGCAATTTTACATCCATTTTTAGCTTCAGGGGTGCTTCCCCTGAACCCCCGGATCCCCCAGCCGGGGGGATCGGCCCCCCCAAACCCTCGCAGGGGGGACAAGTCCCTCCCACAACACCCCCCCCTTCCGCGTGGAGGGGTGTATAGTCTTCCTGGGGTATACATTCAGCTGAAACCTTTGAATACAGAAGATAATCAGGCTCCACACCCAACAAAGGTATCTCAAATTAAATATCAACTACAAGAACTTGGAGAAGTAATGTCTAATCGTGAGATGACCACCATTGTGCTCAATGCACTACCTGATGAATGGGGAAACTTTGTGCCAAGCATCAATGGGAAGAAGGAAACCACTCCATTTAATGATTTGTGATCATTATGCAAGATTGAAGAATTTGGATTAAAATAAAAGAAGGATGTTGGATTAAGTGAACCAACTCAAGCGTATGAAGCATCGACAAGGAAGAAAGGGAAATTTGGGAAGTTTGAGCCTCAAAATAAGTTTTAGAAGAGAATTGATATGTCAAAGATCCAATTCTATGAGTGTAATGAATATGGGCATTTCAAAAGAAATTGTCCTAAACTCAAGAAGGACAACAAGAAGACAAAGGAAAGAAATGAAGTCCATGTTACCGAAGAAGTAGAAGAACCCAAAAATAATAAATGAAAGAAGGAGGACGTAAAAGGTCTTTATTATGACTAAGATAACCTCCTTCACTTATTTTATTTCAACATATAGAAATTGGTTTTCATGAAGGAAATCCTCACAAGTATGATATGATACATTATAGAAGAGATATAAATGACATCATCATAAAAGCATGGAAGGATAAATGAAATAGAAAGTCTACATGGTTGCAGTAATCAGCACGATAGAAAGGAAATAACTCACGACATCTTCATTGAAATCATATTAGGATAGCCAATGTTGCAGCTATATGGTTGGAGTAAGTCATCTAGCAAGATAAAAGATAAAGAGAGATCATCTTACATCATCATCACTAGGAATTTCCATTTACAAAATGAGGATCATCTAAATTCTCCATTGGAATCTTCATTAGAAGGTTCACCTATACTTAGAAGAAGAAAGCGTATCTCTACATTCCACCTTGTGTGAGATCCATTGGTTAAGGAGGATAAAGGTGTGGTGACAAAGATTTGCGGCATGTTAAGTTGGTTGAAGTACTCTCACCTTCAAGCAAGGAAAGGAAGCTGCCAAAGGAAGTCTATATGACCAAATTAAAGAAGAGGTATGTATATATTTGGTAATAAATAGATAAAGTCATGTCATCATATAATTATAAATAGTATGGGTAAAATCCTCTATTTCATGAGCATGATGAAATAAGAAGAAACTCTTCCATTAGAATAATGCATCAAGGCATGTAGACAATGTGCCTTAAACTCTTCTATGTATTGACAAGATGAAATCAACATAATATTACCTCATGAAGAATATGAAGTGGTTGGAAACTATGGTTCCCATAATGAATAACTATGTATAGACAATCCTGAGAAAGTAATATGTGAAGAAAAGGTAAAATAAGAGTTTGTGAAAAGATGCATTGTTCTAGGTGGATATTGGTGGCCACCCACCTATTCCACTTGGACCCCCACCACTGTTTCTTTAAGTTTCCTTAATTGTAGCAAAATTTATTGTTTTTGGCAAATTTTCATGTCTTGAACTTTTAGAGTCATTTTGAGGCTGTAAGCGATATTTTTTTTTGAAAACGGGAAAACACATGGCTTTCAATAGTGGTTTGTAGTCAAAAGTTGTAGTCCTTAAATAGATTTTTCTAAAGAGGTGTCGTACGTGTCAAACGAAGATCGTATGCCAAAGTTATGAGCTCGAGAAGTTGATGTACCAATTTACCCATTGCGACCCACAAATTTTCAATGCTTCATCTCCTAGGGTTATGTTTTTGGATGCTTAGGGTTTTCCATTGTTTCTCAATAATAAATAGGCCTTCGAGCCTCATTGTAACACAATTTAGAAGGCATGTAGCGGCCATATCTCTTCTCGGAGATAAACTACCATTGTTTGAGCTAGTTTATTTCCATTATGCATGTAAACAATTTTTAGTTTTTTGTTATCAATGAATTGAAGTTCAGTTTTCGTTGTAGTTATGTGTTTCTGTTTAAATATGTATTTTATTTCATTCCTACATAAATATGGATCAGTGGTATAAGAGTGATTTCTCTTTCTCTATTTTTTTGTGTATGTCCCCAATGAGGTCAGGGTAAAAGGAGTTAGGGATTGAACTAGTTGAATCTTTGCAAGACCAGTCTCGCCGACCTAGACAACCTCCCATTGAGGAAGAAAAGAAATATGAGGGAGCAAGGGATCCTTTCAAAATATTTCTCAAAGAAGCCATCGAGCAAGAAAGGAATGTGATTATGGAGAAATTTGTTCAGATCCTTCGACAAAAGGCACATCTTCATCTAAAAGGCATCCTAGATGCGCCACTCCCTTTAAGGTACAAGTAAACTATGAAATTCCCATATTTGAAGGCCAAATAGATTCAAATGTTAGAGATAAATGGTTAAATCTACTGGAAGGATATTTTTTGGTTCATCATTTTTACAATAGGGAAAATATTACTTTTGCACTCCTTAAAGTCACCCCCCATATCAAGGACTGGTGGGAAACCTACTGTGAGGAAAGGGATGAGAGGGAACCCTCACTATTTTTAGCTGTACACACTTGGAATTCTTTCTGAGACACCATCAAGGAACAATATTACCCTGTCGGTAGCTATGTAGATAAGTACATAAAGTGGACCACACTGTGATAGGGAAGGGACCAAGATGTGTTGGAGTTCACAAATATTTTTCATACCCTTCGCACGAAGTTGGGTATCAAAGATTCTAAGTGGAATCTGTAACTCAAGTGGTGCAACTATCTACGAAAATTCATCCAAGACGGGATGGAGTTCCTGGACATCTCCTCACTTGGCGCCACCTATCAATACATTGTCAATATCGAGCATAAATTTAAACAAAACAAGTGAGACTTTGAATCTGCCAATCCAAAGCAAGGGAAAGGAGCCCCCAAACTACAAAACAAAGGACAAGGACAAGGCAGGGTGACCCAAGACAACCCATTGAATCCTTAAGCAAAGAACAACATCATGAAGACAAAGAAGGACATAGGAAAGTGGTGTGACTTGCATAAAAGCCCCACTCACAACACAAGTGAGTGTCGAGTCAAGCAGTCACTAGTGGCCGAGCTAAAGGCTTCAGATTTATATGCATGTTTAGACTCTGAATCAAAACCTGACAATGGGAATGACAAAGGGAAGCACATTATTGATGCGGTACCCAACACAATCGTTTCCACTACCAAGGTTTAAAATATTGAGCCTGAAGACCAAGAGAAGGAGGAATGTCTCTTCCCTTCATAAATGTGGGTGAAGGGTTCTTTGCTGCAGTTCATTATTGACAACTGGAGCCAAAATAACCTCATTTTAGTAGAGGTTATGAAGTGGTTGGGGCTACCAACCACACCACACTTGCAACCATACACCTTTGGGTGGATTCACTGTGGATGACATCTCCTTGTCAGCCAATAGTGTTGCCTTACCTACAACATCAAGCCCTTCACGAATGATGCATTTGTTGGAAAATGTAACTAGTTTTGGTCTTCATTATTGTACTTGAGTCAAATTTAATATACTTGTCAAAATAAAGTAAAAATATTTTTAGTAATTTGATTTGACTTATTAAAGCAAGGGTTTCATGCTTGGGTAAAATGTATAGGTCAATCCTCCATGGTAGGCTTTAGGTTATTGTAAAAATAAATTCATGAAGACTCCTCCATCCATTGAAGTCTCCTTGTTGTTGAAAGGATCTCCATCAAGTCGAATTCCATAAGGAGATCACATGTCGGCCTACACAAATGAATGAATATGCATGTCAGCTCAATAATAATCACATAGCTATTCACAATGTCATGTCGGCCTATTACATGGACACACTACTATATATACCAACCTAATTGCTTCGTTCAGTTCATAGGTTTGGACATCAAATTTTAGAGAGAACATTTTAAGTGACACCACAAAAGTTCGCATAAAATCACAGAGAAGACAGTTCAGATGACTATTAAATTTTGGTGGAATTACAGTTAGCAAAAATGATAATGCGGATCACAGTTCAAAGCTTCCACAGAGGGGATATGCTAATATAGATTTGGTGTTAATATAGTGCATACTATTTGGTGATATGACAATGGATCTAACTCGGTGCTACCACAGGAAGAAGGTCTTAATGCACAACATAGTTATGTTATTACAGTAATGATATCATAGTGACTCGATGTTCTTATAGTGAAGCTATTATATTGGTGCTATCATAGTAGACAAGTCTCAGTATCATAGTGTATCAAGGAGATCGGATTGGTTGTAGAGATGATCTCTTCAAAGATGAAAGTATGAAGAAGAATGATAAGGCTGACTTGATGGATGGAGGTAGTATCGGGTCTAAATTGTAAGGGTCTTGGTTACTTCATCTTGAATCTATTGAAGGAATATTTTGTGATTGGTGATGAGCCCTAGTATTGCATCAAGGATGCTGCAACTCCTAGGGTGACCAAATTTATTTATCAATCCGAGGTTCATACAAAATTGGAGGTGACAGTGCTATATGCACAAAAGATGCAACAATCTACTCTGGTCACTTCTCAACTAGGGCGATAGACCACTAGGATTTTGATGTGGTATAAAAAATTTGATACATTTATACGGGTACTTGGCTTCACCAGAAGCAAAGCAGATCACTGTGTGTATTTTAAATTAATTGGTGACCATGTTATTTAACTGGTCTTGTATTTTGATGATATGTTGTTCGTTGGAAATGACAAAGAAATTATCCATGATTTGAAGACCCAATTGTCCTCCAAATTCGACATGAAAGATCTTGGTGTTGCAAACTATATTTTGGGCATGGAAATTAAAAGAGATCAGGCAAAGAGGAAGCTCTAGTTAAACCAAAGGAAGTATGCCAAGACAATACTGTAGAGGTTTAATATGCAGGATAGTAAACCGATGAAGGTTCCTATTCTAGTAGGTGTAAAGTTATCTGCCGAACAATGTCCCAAGACAGAAGAAGAGGAAGAGGACATGTCCTGTGTTCCATATGCAAGTGTAGTCGGTAGCTTGATGTATGCAATGGTCTTTACTAGACCAGACATTGCACATGCAGTGGGAGTATTGATTAGGTTTATGTCAAAACCAGGAAAGGAGCATTGGATAGTAGTGAAGCCGGTTTTTAGGTATTTGCATGGCACTAGTGATTATGGTTTATGATATCAAGGAAGACCATGATTGGACTGAGTGTTGGATATTCGTGGCTTTGTTTATGCAGATTGAGTTGGATATCTGGATCAGAGAAGATCTACAAGTGGGTATGTGTTTAACCTATTTGGAGGTGCAGTCAGTTGGATGAGTAAGAAACAATATGTAGTGGCACTATCAACTCTAGAGGCAGAATACATGGTAGCCACTCATGCAAGCAATGAAGCAGTTTGGTTGCAAAGATTGTGTTCAAGTATGGGGTTAGTACAGGGAGCTACAAGGAAAGACTGTGACAGCCAAAGTGCACTTTTCTTGGCAAAGAACCCTGCTTATCATTTAAAGACAAAACACACTAATGTTTAATATCACTTTGTGAGGGAGATGATAGAAGACAAAAAGGTGTTGCTGGTAAAGATGGACACTTTGAAGAATACTACAGATGCACTGAAAAAATATGTGAGCTCTGAGAAGTTCTCTTGGTCTACAAAAATAATGGGCATTACGGGGCTGGATAAATGACTAAACTCTCATGTGGCCCCCTGTGGAAAGAAAACAACAATTGGAAGAATGTTGGGTTATGTCATATTATTTCCACGACTAGCCTACATAGTTAACCGGGGGGTTGGGGAGGGGGGATTCCTCCCTTCATTGCGCAGCGGGAGGAGGCAACCCCCCCTATCCGATGGGTTTGAGGGGGGCTGGTAGCCCCCCTCTACGGGGTCTGGGATAACGCCCTGGGGAAAAATTGTTTTGGACCCTATATTAGGTTGGGTGGACCTACCTATGGTTTTGTGCATGGTTTTGGACATGATGGTTTTTGGTATATGGTTTTGGATGTGATGGTTTTCAGCCCATGGTATCAGATGCTTCAACATGTATAAATATGTATTGTAACATTGAAAGGAACATAATGAAAAATCAATCTGGTAGTCTTGGTTTTGGGATCCAATGGAAAATATCTATGTATATGTGTTTCATGTGTTATGCTCTCGTATTGTTTATTTTCTGTGCTTTAGAATTCGTATGTAGGTAATTTCTATATGGGGTTAAAACCTACACTCTTACCGTAATTTCTTAATAAAGGATTCTGAAATCAAATTTGCTTGTGAGCCTAGATAAAACAAAGTTTCCACCTTAGTATGTTTCACCACAAATCTAATGTGGAACAATTCAGACGCCTTTTGTTTATTAACAAGTGACTCATTTGAAGAACTTTTACTTGCATGAAATTCATAATTTTCATTAGCATGAAGAGAAAGGGTGCCTTCTATGCCCACTATTGTGATATGTGTCTCAACACTAGAGTCGGATCTAAGGTCCTACTGCATGGTTGCCACCTTCTTTTTCTTGCTTTTTCCACCAAATCTCTTTGGATGCAACTTCCAACAATTTTCATCATCATAACCTTCCTTATTGCAATGTGTGAAATATGGCTTTGTTCCTTCCTCCTTCTTGGTTGTAGCTGTGTTCTTGTATTTTCACTTTCCTTTTCCCTTAAACTTTCCATTATGAGGTTTGAAAGATGATTCTTAGGTTTATCTTATTTGTCATTCTTACCCCTACATTTAAGGTGAATGGCCTTGACACTAGCTGCATCAATAGTAGTAGGCTCAAATAACAACAAGCAATGCCTGATGTAACTATGTAAAGTGCCAATATACTTTGTTATAGTTTCTCGTGAATCAGGTGAAATGCCCAAATTTAAAGCTTGTTTTCTAAACTCTTCTATGAAGCTTTGTACATTTTTACCTTTTCCTTTTCTCAAATATTTCCATTCCATTAAACCCTTTTGTCGATAACCCAAGAAGAAAGGAGATTACCCAAGTTTTTGCTACCTTTCTACATCTTGCTTTCCTACCAAACAAGAGTGATGCCACTCAGCTGAAGAGATGCTAATTGGAACTTGGCCTCATCTTCCTTGAAATGTTGAATCTGGAAATAAACCTCGATCTTTCCAATCCAATTATTCAAATTTTCTACATTATATATAGGAAAAGCAACCTTTACATCTAGGTTAAAGAATGGCTTTTTAGATGCATTTCTACAATGCCTGTTAGAATGATTAGAAGAGAAAGAGGAAGATCTATCACCGGTGGATGGATAGGGAGGGGGATCTTCTCCTCCACCTCCATGGTTTACTGAGGCATGATCATCTCACTCTTTCTTCTCAGGCTTGATTGTCTTCTGATATTCTGCAAACAACTTGTTAACTTTCTTTGTCATGCTGAAGAATATCTTGCGATAATTTCTCTCTTCCTCCATTCGAGCTTCCTGATGTTCCATGTTTCGTCTTTGTAGTGCACTCTCCATTTTAGGATAAAATTATTTGAGTTTTCCTTCTCCTATTTGGACCTTGTTCCTGGTTAGCATTCACTCATGCAACTCACATTAAGAAAACCTACTCTGATACTAAATTTGATCTAAATCTTTTACTTGAAGGATCCATACATAATTTCATTTAAAAGAGCATGTAACCAAGTGACATAAACACATAAAATAAGGGGAATTAAAAAGCAACCGTGAGATCAAAGGCACAAAAATAACTTGATAACGGAGTTTACCCAGTGTGGGCTATGTCTTCGAGCCCTGCTTAATGTGGGGAGGCATCTTTCATTAATTAGCAGCGAAATAAAATTACAGGAAATTATAAAATGACCCCTTATACCTCCACCTATGTGGATGACCTGAAAATGTAGGCCTCTACTAAATAAATAGATTGCATGATTGGATTCCTCGTGAAAATTCGTGAAAAATGACTATAAAGTTGACCCTGTTCTATGTTCGTGACCTCTGGGGCTCTAGAAAATATTTTAGATTCCCCATAGATTCCTTCAAGGGAATATTCTTAGAATATTCCAAGGAATATTCTCTCCTCGGCTCTCGTGCACATGTAGGGTTTCGTCAGCAATCACGAATACAATCTCCATCCCCCAACCCTCGGTGAAAGAGTTCTTTAAATATTTGAATGTGGTGCTTTGGCTATATTGGGCCACTTGCCCCAATGGTAACTGCCCTGGTTGGCGGGTCAGCAGTCATAGGATCGACCCACCAAACCGACCATTGGTTTGTTTTCTTTGTATATATATATGAATTGGTCTTCATTTAATATTCCAACTGATCCTGGTTCTATGGTAGGTCATGTGATATATATGTGTTAACCGAGGTGGTCCATCCGGCAAGGTTTGACCACCTGCCGACCACCGATTATTTGTTTTTGTTTTTAATTGATAAGGCCACAAAGGACATTTTTCCTGCCAACATTTTTAAGGGTCATTAAACATTTTAAGTAAGCCATGAATTTTCCTCCACTAGACACCGGATCGGTCCAAATTGTTACCTCCTTAGCAAAATCTGGCATGTTGACTAGGCTACCACATGGCACATCTTGATTGGCCCGTATGGCTGACTGGGATGTTGATTTTAGCTAGCATGTGTCACTCTGTGATTGGCTCTCCTCTGACCGTACAACCAAGTCACCCCATTTACATTAGCATTTGTACATATGACGCCATCATTAGTGCTGCTAACGTCAGCATGCCAAGTGTCACTGGCTGCAATTTTTTTGTTTTCGTTTTTAAAAATGTTAGCGGGACATAACTTCTTCATACGATGTTGGTTTGAGGTTTCATTTGAATCATTCTATTCAAAACAATTATCTCTTTGATTTGAGACTGGTTTCATTGCATCTTGACGACTTTGAAAATTTGTCCTTTTAGGATCCTCCTTGATCATTGAGTCTCTCATTCATCAACAGGATAAGCTCATCAAGGTGGGTTCATTAAAGTCTTGAAATGCACATGCACTTGCCATGCATGAAAAAGGAAAGTCAAATTCGAAACCAAATCAACAATCTAAAGGAAAAGGAAAGGAAAGAGATGCAGATCCAAGAAAGGGAGGCCCAATACGAAACCTCCAGATGACTCTTCGAGCTCCAAGGGTAAGAAGGGAAAGAAAGGAAACTCCAAGTGCCCTTATTGTAACAAAGGCTATCATCCTGAATCCTATTGCATGCAAAAGACTATTGATTTGATGACAAAGACTCTTCAATAAAATAATCTTGGTCATCATATTCTAAAAGGTGCCCAGAGAATACAGAGGAAAAGTCATCAGAAACAAGGGGTAGTGGTCATGCTTTTATTTCCCTAAATTCTACACTACAAGAATGGATCATTGATTCAAGAGATTCACACCCTGTGGCTTCTTCAAAGGAATATTTTTCTTCTCTACATGCATACTTGGGTCCTCCTATTCTTATGGGGGGGAAATTTTCACTTGAAGCAATTGGACAAAGAAGAGTGCAATTTGAAGATGGAAGTTTTGAGAATGTCTTGCATATTCCAAGGATTTTTGTGAATCTTCTTTCAGTGTATGAGATATGACACACAGGCACCAAAAGGAAATTGGAATTTACCCCAGATTGCGTGAGCACTTTTTATATGAAAACTGACTTGAATATTTCATTTGGAAAGGCAAATTATTAATCTTGTCTGTATACATTTTCTGATTTCATTCCTCAGTCATATTTTATTTTTCTAGATATGCATGGAAATAGAGAAAGTAGGATTTGGCATGAGAGATTTGGGGACTTGAATTTCCGATATATGCAGTAACTTAGCAAGCAAGGGATGGTTAAAGGATTGCTATCTATTGAATTTTCAAATAGTGTTTGTAATGGATGTTCTCTTCGAAAGAATCCATAAGACAAGTTAGAGAAGGGGCATGCATGGAGAGCCTCTTCACCTTTGGAGCTTATACAAAGTGATCTAATGGGTTTATTTCCAGTAACTTCAATGAGAAAAGAAAGATTTCTGTTGTCATTTATAGATGATTACACGAGATTCACTTGTGTTTATTTCCTCAAACTCAAGTTTGAAGTTTTTCAGCATCTAAATATTTTCAAATTCCATGCAGAAAATCAGTCTAGAAAACACATCAAGATCCTCTGCACAGATAATGGGAAGGAATACATGAACAAAAATATCCAAAATATTTGTAATGAAGCAGGCATATAGTTTCATCATATAGTTCCTTAAACTCCATAGAAAAATAGGGTGGCTAAAAGGAAGAATAGATCTTTGAAATAGATGACCAATTGCATATTGCATGCAATATCTCTTCCATCAAAATTGTGGGTTGAAGCTACCAATTGTGCCTCATACATCCAAACTAGATTTCCTTATAAATTTGTTGATAGAAAAACACCTTTTTAGGCTTGGACTGGCATGCAACTTAAAGTCAGACATTTTCGCGTTTTCAGACCTCGAGCTTGGGCCTGTATTCCTACAGAGAAGAGAGAGACTTTGGAGCCTCAAAGAAAGGCATGCATGTTTGTTGGATATTCTTATGAAGTGAAAGGGTACAAATTCCGATATCAACACTGAATAGCTCTTTATTGAAACGAGTATAAATCTTGAAGAATATTATTTTCATGCACCACCAGATGAACTTGTTACAAAGTTTCCCTCATCATTAATGGATGAGTATGAAGATAATACTTCAGATCACAAATCTGATCTAAATAAGCCTTTGCCTATGACACTT
Source organism: Pinus taeda (assembly GCA_000404065.3). Classification (NCBI taxonomy): domain Eukaryota; kingdom Viridiplantae; phylum Streptophyta; class Pinopsida; order Pinales; family Pinaceae; genus Pinus; species Pinus taeda. The sequence goes on along the minus strand of APFE030324886.1, from coordinate 8,953 downwards.
ATAGGACCACTATTTTTTGAACATAAAGATAATACTTCCTCATGTAATTTATAATATTCTCAACCACCTTCAACATACAAGTGGCACAAGTGAGTGATCTATTAGATGATCCTGCCACTAGACCTCAATTTGAAGAAGCCCCACAAGAAATCTTAGCTATGGAGCCATGCATTCTTATATGATGCATGCATCTAATCCACAAAATTATGTAGAAACAGTTGGGCATCCTAAATGGGAAGCAATTATGGATGAGGAATACAAGCCTCTCATTGAGAACTAAACTTGGGACTTGGTTTTACTACCTTCCAATCGTAAACTTCTCAAGTGCAAGTGGGTTTACTGGACCAAGAAAGTAGCAGATGGACAAGTTAGTTGATATAATGCACGATTGGTTGCAAAATTGTTTTAGTAGGTACATGGTACTTACTATGATGGGATGTTTTTTTAGTGGAAAAAATGAATTCCATTTGGTTAGCTCTCTCCATTGAAGCAACAACACGATGGGAGGTGCATCATATGGATGTGAAGAATGCCTTTCTTCATGGTGATATTGAGGAGGAAATCTACATGGAGCAACCTCAGGGGTACGTGAAAAATTCATCTATGGTATGTAAACGAAAGAAGTCTCTCTATGGCGTCAAACAAACACCTAGAGTGTTGTATGCAAATATGGATTCCTATTTGCAATCTCAAAATTTTGTATGCTGCAAATCAGATTCCAATGTTTATTTGTTGAAGAAAATTGACTCCTTGTTCATCATAGTACTCTGCGTAGATGATATTTTGATAACATGTAGTTCAATTTTTCCATTGCTAAGATTAAAACTCCATTGCATAAGCAATTTTCTATGAAAGATATGGGTTTGCTAAATATTTTCCTTGGACTGGAGACCAATTAGAGTGGTTCTAGGATTATGATTTCTCAACCAAATTATGCTAGAGATCTTTTGGTATGATTTCACACGAGTGACTGCAAGAAAGCAACCACACCTTTCTTATCAGGAATAAATCTTGAGAATGGCAAAGAAACACCATTGGTTGATTTCACATTGTACTATCAACTTGTGGGGAGTCTTCTTTATCTCACTTGCTCCCGCCTTGATCTCTCATATGCCATAGGAGTAGTTTATGGATACATGCAGGAGCCACATGAGTGACACTGGAAAGCTACAAAGTGCATCATTTGATATGTCCAGGGGACAATCACCTATGGGATCCATTATGTAGCCAACTATTCTATGGATCTCATTGGGTCACAGATTCATATTGGGCTAGTGACTACCTTGATCACAACTCTACCTCTAGTTATGTATCGAGTTTGGGATCTAGCCCAATTTGTTGGTCAAGTAAGAAGCAAGTTGTCATTACTTTATCATCAACAAAGGCTGAGTACAGAGGAGCAATCGATGCCACTACTCAAGTCATTTGGCTACAAGATTTTCTTTCTAAGCTTGGCATTAGTGTCCATCGTCTGATTGTCATATGGTGTGATAATCAAAGTACACTAAAGTTTTTCAGAGATCAAGTGCAACGACAACGGACCAAACATATCAACATCCACATGCACTTTATTAGAGAACTGATTCATGATGGGATCATTGCTTTGTATTACTATCCAAGTTCTAAGCAGACTACCGACATCTTCACTAACTATAAGTTTCAATTTCTGCGAGATCGTCTTGGCGTGAAGCACATAACTGCCTAACAATTTTATTTTCTCTATTTTTGCATTGTATCTTGAGGAGGGGGGTGTTTCTTCCCACTGAGTTTCCCCTCTTTCTTCTTTTTCATGCATTTATGCTTAAGGGTTGTTGGTGTACATGCACTTAGTTAGCCTTAATTAGCTTTAGTTAAACTCTAGTTCTTGCATGTAATGTGCACTTAGCTGGCATTAGTTAAGTCTAGTGTTTACATGTGGTGTGCATTTGGCTTTAGTTAGTTAATTCCATTGTTTGCATCTGGTGCATGTGGGCATTAACAGAGCATAAAACACGCTTAGCTTCAGTTAGCTTTAATTAACCTTAATTCTGACATGTACAACTAAACTTAATTTAATTGCTTTATGTATTGATTTTGAAATCAATATTCCATAATCGAATTGATTCTCTCTTCCAATTTTCTTTTTCCATTTTTGTTAGTTTATGTAATTAGTCTTTAGCTAAATCTTTATTTACACTTTAATAGTTTTATATAGATGTTTTCAACTAAAAACATAAGGGAAAAAATATCTTAAACGCAACGGTCTTGAAAAATTTGTTTATTTACATGAAAACGTAGTCTCCTTTTACACGCAAAGATCGGGGAAAAAAAGTATTTATTCACATCAAAACGAAGTATGCTTTTAGCCGCAAAGACCGGAAAAAAAACTTATTTATTTACATCCAAACGAATTCTGCTCTTAAACGCAAAGATCGGAAAATATTATTTATTTACATCGAAAGGAACTCTACTTTTTAATTTTTTAAAACCGAAAATGTGAATTTTCTATGATTGTGAATGCTTGGAAGCTTAATATATAATATAATAAATATTATTGAAGATACTTCAAAATTCTATTATTACGACGCTGAATTCCAATAGTTTTATCTACATGAATAAAAATATTAACTGGTGCCGCTGACTGATCTAATAGACTACACGCACTAGATTCGAATAAAATATTCACTTGTGCCGCTGACTGTATGAATGACTGAAACCTTAATATCTAATATAGTAGATATTAGTGAAGATCCGTCGAACTTCTATTATTACTATCCTGAATTCCAATAGTTTTCCCTTACATTGCATTGGATTCGAATAAAATTATATAGAAATGACATGAGGAAAGTTACTTTTTATTGAAAAAAAATATATAATTTATATAAAAGGAACATATATTACCTATTTAGTTGAATGGAATAAATTGATTTTGCTATTATTACTATCCTGAATTCCAATAGTTTTCCCTTACATTGCATTGGATTCGAATAAAATTATATAGAAATGACATGAGGAAAGTTACTTTTTATTGAAAAAAAATATATAATTTATATAAAAGGAACATATATTACCTATTTAGTTGAATGGAATAAATTGATTTTCAAAATAGACGTAAATATGTAAATTTTATTTTATTTTATAAATTAAAATTAATTATTAAAATTATATAATAATGATTAAATAATTTTCCTAAATATAATTGAGAATGTATTAGGGTTTTTTATAAAATGATTTCCTTTATAATATTTTTAATAGAATCTAACATTTTCGAAATATTTCACATTTTCATTTTGCTTTGTCCACGGTTTCGAGTCTAGAACTCAGACTATCATCAACGACTTGGCGACGTTTTGAAGTCCATGATGAGTCGGGTCTTAGACTCGAAAGTGGACAACAAAAATGAAACTGTGGAATAATCGGAGTTAGATTCTAAAAAACTAACCACACAATCTACAATCCATTATTATCCTATTATTGAAATAATTATCATTCTCATAAAATTTAAAGGATTTTTATAATAATTTAATAATAATATTTAAAAAAAAATTAATCTTTTACAGCAAAGATGAACGAGATTCTTTCAACAATGGGAAAAAAAGGCCCCCCCCTTTTTTTTTCATAGTGAAATAGGTAGTTGGGCAGTTCCTAAAACACCATGGATGGAAAGGATCTTCCATATATGTGAGAATAGGAAAATCGAGGATGAAGACCACTTCCTCTTAGAGTGCCTCGGGCAACCACATTAGATCTCAGTTTCACAATCTTTGTTACAATATTGACCTTCCTAGCCTTTTACAATGTCAAAATTATATTGAGCACATCGAGGATGAAAACCACTTCCTCTTAGAGTGCCCCTCTTACAACCACATTAGATCTCAGTTTCACAATCTTTGTTACAATAGTGACCTTCCTAGCCTTTAACAATGTCAAAATTATAGTGAGCTCGGGAGACTTCTCTCCAAGCTTTTTGAGCATAGGAATAAAATCTTAAATCAAAATAAATAATTTGTTTCTTTTAGATCTGTTAAACCAATTTTTGGTCTCAACAGACGCTTACCACCACCATCATCATCTTCATAATTCTAAGCTTATATTATATATTTAAAAATATTAACTAATTTAATTTTTCCCGATTCCAAATTTTCCAAAAAATCATTTCATTTAAAATTTAAATGCTTTCCATGAAATATTTAAAATTAAGAATAGAGGTAGTTGATCCAGTATTTATAGGATTAAGTAAATAAAAATAAATATATTTCTTAAAATAAAATAATTTTAAATAAATAATTTTTATTTTATTTATTTTATGTTATAAGGCATATCTATATTTTTTATTTTCAACATTATCTTTAATGTCTTAAGTTTTGGTATTAAATCTTATTTAAATGTTTTTAAATTATGTAATTATTTTAATATAATATTTTTATTTTATTTATGGGGTGTTCAATAGATAGTGATTAGGTGAGATGTTAAGATATTTTTTGGATATGACCATGATGTAGCTTTATATATATTATTTCATAACCCCGATCGGTGTGGAGGACTTTGAAATCCACAATGAGGACCGATAGGGAGTAATTCAATGTGAAGGTCAATTGTTTGGCATGAGAGAAGTGGTTAGGATAGTTTTCAGATGGGTTGTGAATCCTCAGGAAGGTTGTTGCATGTTATAAGGATGATACCTTTCCATTTGCTATTTTTCGCCTTCTGATTATGGGATATAGTGCCAGTGGTACAAACATCATAGATTATGCATGCATTATCACCCTATGTATGCTCTCTTATCTAAGAACTTTAATTTCGGTAGTTATTGTTGGAGGTTTGGGAGTTGAGTGTTTCTTCATCTATGGTACATGTCGCTTCATCGACAACCCTTGAGCCAAGGCAATAACAATCTTCTGTAGTAGTTGGTTCTCCGAGCTGACGTGAATTGAAGCGGCTTTCTGGTCTGAGGTGTCTGACAATTGGATGGCCCTGGGGTCACAAGAAAGGATATTGATAATCTTTTTGGGCTTTTTGGTCTACATTTGTCTTTTCTAAGCCCTTTTCATGGCAGTGCATTTTGGTTGTGCTCCATTTATTTGCTTTCAAGTGAATTTTAAGTTTGGTGTATGCATCCAGCCAAGACGGGCCTCGCTCTCAGCATTTATAGGTTGGGAAATGATTCTGTGTGGGTCATTGGTGCGTGAGGGTCTTCCCTTGTTTGGGTGGCCTCTACTTAGGGGTGGCCTTGGTGCACTAGTTGAGCTAGGGAATTTCTGTTGGTTTAACGTGATGGTTGTGTAGTCTGGTTGGAATGATGGCACCTTTCCTCCACCACAGACTTAGACGGTAAAGCCCAGGTCAATTAAAATAGAGTTTCCTTAGAGTGGGTACTTGGGTGTGAGATTTGACATGTTTAGGCAGAGGGGACATGCCTAGCAAGGATTAGGGCCTCATGGTCTGTTGGGGGCTAGAGGTGACTAGGTGGGTGCGAAAAAGCTATAGGGGTCAGGCGAGTGGATTTGGTTGACATTTGCTAACATTGCCAGGCCCAATCCCCTAGCCATGTGGTCCAACCTGCCACTTTTGAGTCCCTGGACTTGCAAATTCAACTTATCTTAATTATGTTGGAGGACATGGGTGGACGACACCTTCACAACTAGAATGAAGTCATTGCATTCCTGAATGATCTTCAACAAAATCAATGGACATCGTTGATCACTTGGCTTCTTTGCAACGTGTTAAGAGGCACACAAATGACCACTTAGATGACTTTGGCTAGGATTTTGATCATCTTGTTCCTCTAGGTGCTAGTAAAGCACCAAATGATCCTCCAATCCTCTGATGTTGCTTGGCAATATATTTGTTTTATGTGTTTTTTTGGGCTATCTTCCCAACTAATTTATGGTCCTTTTGTAAATCTTGGTGCATTTTCTTATGATTTTGCATTTCTCTCTTGGGCAACAAATATGGTCTGGTTGAGGTTGGGAGAGCAAAGATCTTTCTTTTTATCAAATCCAATATCTTGTCGAATCAATAGATTTTTTTGACTAAAAAACAAAAATAATATGTTTATTTTACTATTCTTTAAGACTCTATTTTGAATGTAGATAAACATAGCAAAATTATATAGTGAAATTTCTTCAAATAATTTTAAACTTTTAATATGTATTTAAGTTTTAGGTGATTAATCTATTTATTCATATATAAGAAAGAAAATATAATAACTAGTTATAAATACTGTTAAGTCTTATTCGAACACCAAATGAAACTTTAATTCTACATAATATCTAGAAGAAATTCATTTTAAGAAGAAAGATTTACCTAAGTGAGGAAGTCAATACTTGGTGAAGGTCTAGTAAATTATGTTGCTCACAATAAGTGACAACTATTCACACTTGGCCAAGTTGTATCGTGAAATAATGAAAAATGTTATGTGAAAGGGGAAAAGGTGGAAAAGTGATGGTATTCCTCCAAAGCTTATAAAAGTGGGCCAACCAATACGAACAAGATGGCTTGCAAGGGCACTTAAAAGATATGATGATAAGAACAAACAAAAACTCAAGGTTGCAAAGAAAGAGCAATGGAATAAGTAAAAACACATTGGAAAAAACAATTAACATGCACAAGAGCCAAGCTACCCATGGCTTGGTATTTCAAATGGAAATTTGGAAAAAACAATTAACATGCACAAGAGCCAATCTACCCATGGCTTGGTATTTCAAATGGAAATCAATGCATTGCTAAGATTATTCTCCATAATATAAATATTTATTCAATCACTTATATACCGATGGGGGGCTTGGCATTTCAAATGGAAATCAATGCACAGCTAAGATTATTCTCAATAATGCAAATATTTATTCCATTTGAAATCAATGCATTGCTAAATCAATGCATTGCTAAGACTATTCTCAATAATATAAATATTTATTCAATCACTTATATACCGATGGGGGGCTTGACATTTCAAATGGAAATCAATGCATAGCTAAGATTATTCTCAATAATGCACATATTTATTCCATCACTTATATACCGATGGGTGGCTTGGCATTTCAAATGCATTGCTAAGATTATTCAATCTATTCAATCAATTATATACCGATGGCTTATCCTTATTTTATAACAAGTTTTTACAAAGAAAAATCTAAGATCTACGCAGCAAGGTTATATAGATCTGTTGTTGATACGTGTGAGACTAATCAATACAAATATTTACTCCAGAACTTCATAAGCGCCTGGACGGATCCCTTACGTTACAGTAACAAGTTCTTGCGACGGATCATAAATACAAATTTGCAGCGAACTCGTTATAAATCACAAAATCATCAAACCATTAGAACACAGATATCCATCGACCCCACACTTGCGAACCACGTAGTTTGACTTATCCGATTCCTTTCCCTCGGATTATAGAAACTAGAAAATTAGTGTGAGGCGTTAGACTTTGGAAAATATGTAAGCAGATGAACAACTTCGCGCATGGTGGGTCTTCGCACACTTTGCTTTTTAATGCAGAGCAGGGCCACGAAGAGTATATGCTTAGCTTCCTCCATACGAACATTGGAGAGCCTTGGATCTATAATCCTCCAAACTTCTTCTTTGGCGGATTTAGTTATCATCTTCGCCCACCCTGCGATGTTCATGCCTTCTTCAAATTCACAATCGCCTACTGACTTCTTTCCCGTAACAAGTTCAAGAAGAACCACACCGAAGCTGTATACATCGCTTTTCTCGTCCACTTTCAAAGTGTACACGTACTCTGGTTTTAACGTCAAAGGAAATGGCAGTGATGAAATCAATACTTCATTAAAAACCACGAAAGAAAAGGATATCAAATCCAATAACAAGTCATAATCCTTCTCTTAATAATAATATCAATCTCTAGTTTCATTATCCTTCCTTCACTGGATTTAATCCAATAATCATATCAAATATGAAATAGTTGCACGCCTTGACAGTAATGTATACATCTACTCTACGTGTAGATTATAGAAAACGAAAAAACTAAAATTCCAATGCTAGTGTACCTGGTGCGATGTAGCCAAAGGTGCCTGCAACGGAAGACATGTATTCGGAAGCGCCAGAATGTTGCAGGAACTTTGCTAGCCCAAAATCTGCAACATGGGCTTCAAAGTTGGCATCCACAAGAATATTGTTCGATTTCACATCGCGATGGAGGATAAGCGGACGACAATCATGGTGGAGATAACACAAACCCTTGGCAGCTTCCAATGCAATTTTGTATCTCGTATTCCAATCGGCCAGAGGTTGGCCATTGCTTCCATGAAGTAGCTCTCCCAGGCTTCCATTAGGCATGTATTCATACACCAGAAGGTTAGTGTCACGGTTGGAGCAAAACGCCAGCAATTTAACTATGTGTCGGTGGCGGATTTTCCCCAAAGTCTTAATCTCTGCAGAGAAACCATGATCATTTGAAGAGCCTCTTCCATTAAACCCCACAAGTTTCTTCACTGCGACTTGTTCGCCACTGGGCATCATGCCTCTGTACACAACTCCCGCCCCTCCTCTGCCGATGACATTCTCTTCTTTTAGGCATTCCAAGATGTCATCGCTTCCAAAGTTCAGTTTTTGGAAGGCCGTCATCTTCCAGGACTTGGCATCGCCTTCTTTTTTGACGGATCTGGCCTTAATTATGACAACTCCGATTGCCAACGCCAGTAAGCACAAGAAAAGTCCGAGTGCTAACAGGCCTAGGAGAAGTCCAAGCTTGATGTGTTCTCGGACGGTCGATCCTCTGATGAAAGAACTGCAAGGTCGCAAGCATGGTCCGCATAAGGACGGATTCCCTGCAAAATATCTCGCATCAAATAAGGAAGACAGACCCTCTGGAACACCGCCGGAAAAGTTATTGTAAGAGAAATCCGCAGAGCTCAAGTTAGGCATGTTCTCAAATTCTGTAGGGATGCTCTCGTTTAAGCGATTTCTTGATACATTGAGAGAGTTCAGATTGGGCATCCTGGTGATT
>APFE030324883.1:0-58272 GCA_000404065.3 Pinus taeda | reverse complement strand
CTAACTGAATCATAAGAAGTTGTGGAAGTAGCATATATGAATTTGAATATGGAAATGAAATTTTTTTATTGATGTGATAATACTGATTCACCCCCCCCTCTCAGTATTATTTCCAACACCCTTTTCTAGGGGTAGCTGCTAAGAAGGTACGAAATGATGTCGTAACTAGGTAGTATAACTCCTTTCTTGAGAATGATCTCTTGGATATGTTTCAAGACCCACTAGGGAATAAATGATTGATTTTAGACAGTTTGACAAGATCAAGCATGTAGTTGATGGGAGCTTTGAAAAGTGTAATGTTCCTTTCTGGAAAAGCCTTAAATTTTCAATAGGTTTCTGAGTGTGTATGTGAGGTTTAGTGATGTGTTCTATAAATTTAGCCACGTGTAGTTGTAGTTTCAGCTCTAAAATGTTCACCCAATTAAATGTGCTTAAAAAACTAATGTGCATACCAAAATAAAGTACTCCAACCGCTCAAATAGATTTATGAAAGTTCAAAAATTTACATATGTATATAGCTGGTACATCACAGATAAATAAAAGAGAGGATATTTTTTCACATTAACCAACTAAATACACAAAGGCATAAGAAAATCAAGGAACCCGTGACCTCTGTCTCACAGTGTGCTTCCAAATCGGTAGTTGAAGAAGGAATGTGACCAGCAATACATCATAAAATTCAGCAAGGAAATATTCTATGTGTTCTTGCCTCAGGGTATTACGATTCCAGTGGTCCATAGTTAACAGATTTGTAATCTAGCAGATGGGAAGCTTGTGGCCCTTCCTTTGAGGCTGATATGATATATAAATTCCTCCCACAAAATGTCTAGGTGCACCCAGAATTCTTAGCACTGCTTCAACACTTTCTCTTCAGCTCCCAATGACCCAAAATTGATAAATTTGTGGACTTTACTACTCTTCAGTTCGAATACTAGTGTTGACCATAGATATTCCAGATCCTGTAGCTACCTTTGTGCTCTCATTTAGAAAGTCTCCAACAAATAAATGACCATTTCACTGAGGGTTGTAGGTTGTAGTGGCCAATGTTTGTGGGCATAGAAAAGCAGTAGCAATACTATTCTCCAAATCTTTGTTATTGACCACTTGTAAAAGATAAGATGTTATATACAACGATGTAAGAGTGCTCATCTTGGGAAGAGGTAAATTAAGGGATGGTAGAAGATCTTGCAAAACCAATAAATGAAGAAAATTATGTGTCATTGGTTTGCTCAAATCAGAAATACTGGCACAAATTATGTCACTGCAGTAATAAAGGTCATCTTTGATTTCTTCAACTATAGAAAATAATGTTGTTGTAATCTTAGAAACATCATCAACTTGTACTGCACGAACAACAAGAAAGTCTAATTTTAAGCTTTTCTCCTTGAGGAATCTCACCAAATCTGAGTATGATAACATTGTGTGGCTTGTGATAACCTTTTTGACACTTTCATCGCCTCTATATATAGCAAGTGTCAAAGCACGTAAAACTATGTGGACCATGGAGTCTCTATAATAAGCAAATTCAACAACCTCACTATACAATGGGAAGGAAAATATAACATTCTGAGATTCCATATTGAAATAGAAATCCTTTTAATTATAAGTTCTAATCGATTGAGTATTGTATTAGCCTTACTTATATTTTTCACCATTGAAGCTTCCCAAAACAAGTGCAATTTCAGAGGTCCTTCAATCTCATCTTGTAGCCTTTTGATAAATTTGTAAATTTGATGAAATTTCCTTCTCCCCATCAAGTGTAACAGATGATTATTTGATGAGCCCCAAAATCCCTTAACATCAATTTCTGGACAAGCCAATAGTTCTTCTATAGCATTAATTTCTCCATTACTTCTCAAAGGGTGGCAAGCCCATTGTTTCAAAAGGCATTCTACAAATAGAGCCTTGCAAATTTTGTAGGGAGAAATAACTCTATAGTAAGAAAGATCATCATCTCGCTTCATTCTATGAAAATGTGCAACTAAATCTCCAAGTGTATAGATTGTAAGTTCTTATTGAATGACTCCATCGAGTGGTGAAAACCCTGAAGAGATTGAATGCAACCTACCAACAAAAGCTGATATATATAGATTATGTAACAAGAATTTAGCTCCGCTAGAATTTTATTCTTTGACCTTTCCAATAATGCCAATAATCTTGTTTGGTGTAAATGTCATATCAGCAATTAGTGCACATTTAGGAAGGAAATCTAAAATAAATGCACCTAGTTGTATTACTAAATTTGTCACACCTAATTCCTTCATGGTTTTTCGAGGTGTTCGTTTCAAAATCTGCAAAGCCTCAAAAGGAGACAGAATGTTGGTTGACTGATAATCATATTCATTTAAGAAGGGCCAAAAGGTACTAGGCACACCTTCCTTTAACAATGTTTCTAGATTTAAAGTCTTGATACCCTCTGGCCTACAAATTTCCTTAACAAAGAGTGGAGGATATGGTTCTGTAGCTTCTTCATTGAAAGTATGCCAATGGCCCATTTTCTCAATTAGGCCATTCCTGAAGGAGCTGCACCGTTTCTGGTGTATTCTCCCCTTACCTCGATCAAAAACTATAATTATGTTGTTGGGTAATTGAGTGTAGGTATTTATGTTGCTATCTCGTTGATGATACATATCCCTCAATTCAATAAATTCCATTTCACAAGAGTTGAAAAGAGTCTCCTTCATAATTTGATCCTTGTTTTAACTTTGGGAAACTTTCATGTTTCTTCCTTGTAAAGTAATTACACATGGAAATAAACCCAAGGTCCTGCTAGTCTGTGTTGGATCAATAATATTTTATTTATGAGTAATAAGGATATATGGATTATCCCTCTCAAATATCTTCCTTTCAGATCCAATGTGTTCTAACAAGACTCCAAGTCATTTGATGGACAACTCAGCTTGTTGTTCCTTGATAGTGGTAGAATAATTCTTATTGATACTACCACCAACATTATTTATATAATGACCAGTGTCACCATAATCTTCTTGGCCAGGTTTGGACTTCTCTGGTCCTCTGTTACCTATCAAATAATCATTTTCATCGATGCCCTGAGGATGCTTTTTGGAAAAGTGATCTTCATATCCTTCTACATATCCTTTTATTCATCACTTTTGTTTTGGATCCCTTCATATGTAAATTCCAAAGCTCCTTGATCTTTGGCAGTCTTTAAGTATTCCTCTATGATTGCCTTGGTATACACCACTAAGTCTTTAGTTATGCTTATATCATCATCTTCAGACTTGTATTTACTTTCCTTTTTCCTTGCCATCTTGATGATACCCACACCTCCATGAACTTTGTCACCCTCAAGAAATTTGTAGATAATTTCTCAAACAATTCATGCATTGTCCTATGTTGCCTTGGCATATCTTTAGCAACAACTACTAGCCCCCTTTTCCTACACGAACTGCAGATGGAATTAATACAATATGATTTCTGCAATCGATAGAAGATCATTCTTGATCTCAGAGATCCTTAAGAATTAGGATTGAATATCCTTGTCTTTACCCTTCTTAATATCCCTCAACTTATTTTTTAGAAAGAAAATTTGATTTGCATCACTGACCCAGAACATACTTACTAATCTGTCGTAGATATCCTTAGAGGTTTTTCGATCGGAGATGTAGGTCACCAAATGCTTATCAATGGAATATCTAATAATCTTCTTTGCTTTGACTTCACCCTTGGTGTAATTTTTCTTTGTAGTAGCTGGTTCATTCGATGAAGGCTCATGGATTTTACCCTTCACGTAATCCAACACTTCTTGATCTGCCAATGTCAGATCAAGAGACATATTCCATCTGTGATAGTCAAACTTTTCATGGAGCTTGACTTTAGCTAAGAAGTGGGATGACGAACCCATTGAGCCTTTTTCCCTTTCCAAATATCTTCGGTGATTTCTCTTCCACTCTTGCTTGGGATTTGTCTTCACCTCAGCTCTGATACCATGTTAAATTTAGGTATGTTCTATGCTTAGAGAAATTTACTTCAATTTTTCATATTAGCCCCATGTTAATATTCAAATTAGAAATCACATTAGTGTGATAGTAAAGTGCAGATAGAAGACACACCAAGACAAGAGGACACAAGATGGGCACCAACTAGGGACAAACCCCAATGTGGGGAAACCCTTGATCAATTCTTCTTATATTCTTCAATAGTTTAGCAAAGAGAAAGAGATAAAGTACAGTGATTTGAAGTCAATACTTGACTTGCCAAATAGGAGATCAAAAATATTCTCTGTGACAATGATGCAATGAGGTTGTAATTCTGATACCAAGGATTAAGGATATGCAACATATGATAGTCCTATAACAACTCACCAATTACCTAGAATACCGAGGCTTTCCTTCAATAAGACTCTCCTTCCTTTGTTGCTTCATTGATCATGATAAGGCTGCTAATTTGTCACTTTTCATATGCTACAAGGACTGGTGCATTTCATGTCAGACTTGGTCACTGGTTAGGGCACAAGCTCTGAGTTCCACAACACCTTAAACACACCCCACAGTCCACCTATTGACTGTGGCTAGCCTTCATACAATCCCTCCAACCATATGCTACCTTATAGGGCTACTTACCTTTTGAACGTAACTCCTAGAAAGGTCTCCAACTATTGGCTATGGCCTGTGACCTAGCCAAGTCGTGGACTGTAACTTTGATCCCTTCAAACAGTGACCCAATCATCCCTTAAACAATGGTTTCTTGATCTTCCTTTTAGCGGCTTCTACTGCCCTGCAAATCATGCTCAAGACCAACCTTATCATGCCTAAGAAACCTTGAATGAGACCACAATGTCACCTACAACAATGTGGCATTAACATAGAACCTTCACCCTGTTGTAGTACTCCTTTTGTTGTGGCTAGGTCCACACTTCTAGCTGTGTCTAAGGGTCCCTTTCAAGCTGTGATAAGGGCTCCTCTAATTGTGGCTTTAGGCCTTCATATGTTTCTTATTAGGGCCTCAGAAACTGTGGCTAAGAGAGCTGTGTATAAGGCCTTTTCATTACAGTAAATAGGAGCCTCCCAAGACTGTGTATGGGTCTCTCTTGATAGCGAATTAGGGTTGCTGATTAGCTCTCATGCTCTTGCGTAATAAGCCCTACTATTAGGGCATGAGGGCACCCCTAAGACAACAACCATACATCCTTAGGGCATTGCTAGATCTCCCTTTTGAATAGTAGCTAGGCTTCCTCCATCAACTGCATATAGAACTCTTCCTCCAGTGCATCTAGGAATTTTCCCTCTTGATCTCTCTAGCCACCAAACCCAAATGAGGAGAGAGACATTAGGAGAAGTGTGTGTGAAAAATGACTTGAAGACCTCTTCTAGTTATAATGAAACGTTGATGATAAGTTGGGGTAATTTGGTTGCTAGCTGACCTTGACAAATTGTCAAGTAACACAAATAAATTCATATCTCCATGAATACATGGTGGAATTGGATGATATTCAGATCAAAACTACACCTCTCGATGAGAGGAATCCAAGAAAAATATTAGTTTCTGTAAATAAGGAGACCCACATGGAGTATGGCCCTAGCTTCCAATTTTAACAGTTAAGCCATCCACCAATGTTTATGGGCAACACCACCTATTTCATGATTTTCAAAGGAGTCAATATTGGTGCAAGTGTAATGTTCCTCTTTGAATGATCACCACTCAGATATTTCACTGGTGTTTATTGCTAAAGATTCATCTCATTACCAGGTCATGGGTAACACCAGAGACTGTGGGATTTTTGGAGGTCATGTTTTCCATATGCAGTTCGTGTAGGAAAAAGGGGGTTGATTTACTCATTTCCAGACTTTGGGATCACTTGAGGAGGTCGTACCAGTTATTATCAGTAAGTTGAAGGTATTTTTTGTGGGTAGTTTTACCTAGATTTTCACTGACCTATCCAGCGCCAATTGTTTCTTAGAAGTTCAAGCCATAATTTGCCAGACCATGGCATCAAAAAGGAGGGTCAAACTAGCCATAAAATATGATCCAGTATAGTAATTCACAACATGTTCTTTGATTACGTTAGATACTTCATTCAACCATATGCCCATTAATCCATTTACCAATCACATTAGACATTATATAATAGTAACTGATGAAAGAACATATGATAGATGTAGAAGACAAGCCAAGACAGAAAGACACGAGAAAATGGCTCAAGCCAAGGAAAAACCCCAAGATGGGGAAAACCCTTGATCAAATAGTCTTTTTATTATCATCAAATGTTAAATAGAGAAAGAGAGAGAGTACAATGATATAAAATAGCTTCTCAATATGAAGATCAGGCATCACTCCTCTTAGATCCATTCAATCTTGTAATATGGGTAGTCTAGTCATAGAGAACAAATCATATTGTTGTAGAAGATCGGTCTGGTTGGGGCAACAACAATCCACTGATTTCTAAGTTGACTGATCCAAAAATCCTCCTTTCTATTGTGGCCTTCCGTATTTCACATGATGCTCCCTTTCACTGGCTTAACAAGTTGGTTTATGACCACATTAAGGTCACTATTGATAGTATCTTTGCGGTTTTGGATTAGGGCTTCTAAAGCATGCTTCTCCAACCCTTGAATATCTACAAACAATATGAACTTTTTCTTCTTACAAGGGCTCTATTATTTGTAGTAGTCCTAGCATTTTTTTAAGTTTCCATGTCATCCTCAACAAGCACTCGAATACTATCATATAAGGTCAGCAACTTTCAGTTGTATTTCAGCTTCCTGGGCAAGTGATTCAAGGCTTGCAGTCAAGCTGTGAGAATATCTTCTAGCTGCTGCCAAAATACAGGAATAAGTCCCATACGAAACAAGTCACAACCCATATATAAGATTTTCCTTAACCATAGTGAAGCACTACTTCCAAACTCAGATCTGTTATGAAAAAGCCCTAACCAAAACAGTGCCAACCATAACCAGAATTTATCCTCCTTAATCTTCACTGCCATTGAGATATATTTTTCTTTTAATTGATCTATCCCAAATGAGAGAGAATGCTCCTCTATATATACAATTCAGTGGAGTTGAGTGGGCGTGACTTTTGATCTTCTTAAGCTGACATATAGTTGAGGCCGACCTAAATAATTTACATGAGAAACATAAATTCAAAATTCCACTTCTACTTATCCAAATTTGATGATCTTTAGATAAATTTTGGTCCTCTCAAAAAGAGGAATTCAATGCCACAATTATCTTCCCCAAAGGACCTATTCGAAATGGAATTTTCCGCTAGTTTTCATTTTTAACAAAAATAACCATCCTTATTTTTTTCTAGCATTTTGGGCTGAATTCACAATAGTATGCTAAAAAGTGTCATTTCAATGTCTGGAAATTAGGATATATAAATGTGAGATATATACTCTACATCTTTGGGTTATCTCCTTTTCAAATTTGAGTTTTTTAGGCTACATGTCAATTGTTTGAGCTTTGAACTTTGAAGAAATTCTTGAATGGACTTCGTAAGGCAGTGGTACCATAAACTGTGTTATTTCAAAGATATGACTTCCATATTTTCACAAAATACAATGTCCTCAATAAATACTTCTATGTATAAATACTTATGTTTAGGATTATATGTGTTGGAGAAATTCGTATATGTTTTACTATAATCTTGATGTTGACAAGCTTTCGCTGACATTTTTCATCAATTGCTCATATAATATACAAAAATAATTGATTGTTAAAATGTGGCAAAAATTATAGTTCTTATGATTTTTTTTATTGCTCATGACAAGATAATCATGTTGCAGGAATGAGTTATCTTACAGCCTGTTTCAATTTGTGGATTTTTCTTTTCCCCCCATTTTTTTACAGGGACGTAGATTTCATTTTCATGTTGATGGCTTTTGCATGTTATCTAGCCCCAAATGCTAATAATGGAGTGGATCTTGAGAAGTAATCATGGACATAGACTCTATCAGAGGTTAATGTTACAATACCACTTCCACCTAGCATTAGAAAAATTTTAATGGTCTGTGACATAAAGAAGAGTTATTTAACAATAGGATTGAAAGGGAAACCTCATGTCTTAGTTGTAAGTCATTTATTTGTGTTTCTTAGTTGTAAGTTATCTGTTTGATTTTGAGCTTTATCGGATCAATTATTTCAATAATCCAATAGGCATGGCTTGTATTTCTCACCCAATGTTAGTTACTTGACATGGTTGATATAGCATTCAATTCTAGGCCAATTTTATTTTAAGTTAGAGATTTTATTGATTAAAAGGATGTTCATATTTTGATTATTTTACTTGGATCTTGATTTTAAAAAGTTATCTAAATTCCACGTGGATGTTATTCTTTCAGGGTGAGTTCTTTGCACCAGTAAGGTCAGATGAGTCCTATAACATAGGTATACAACAAGTGATCTTAGGCCTTTGTTGTGTATCTGTTATTCTTTATATAATTGATGGATGATTATTGATTGATGTAAAATAGAGGATGGGAAGGTCCTACCAATTCTCTTGACAAAACAAAATCAAATGGAGTGGTAGAATTCTGTTTTAAAGGGTGAGCTAGAAATCAGTAATTGAGAGGTAGAACTTGAGAATAACAAGCTATCTAATATGGATCTAGAGACACAATAGACCGTGGAAAAAAAATGACGGTATTGACAAGTCTTCCCTACAAATAAGCTCTAGCTGACCATTGCCCAAATTTCAGTTATCTGTAATGGAAATAATGACTCTAGCTTTATTTGTATGAATAATGACTTTGGCCATTGTCCTGTTCGTTTCTAGTTTGTTGTTAAACTAATTAATGCTTTGATGACAAACATATAGTTTTCAAAGGTCTTTTCTAAATATATTTTCTTGAGAAAATTTGTCTTTTTACTTTAGGTACTGTAGATTGCTACTGTGTGACATATGCTATGATATAATTGCCTAGATAAATAGATAGAAGTGATTTCCAAATACAAAGTTTATTAATTAAGAACATTTTTTAGACTTCTTAGCTAAGTTATGATTATATTTCGGTAGGGGATTTTGTGTATGATGATATTGTGTTGTCTCTTTGGTTTTTGTCAGGTAACAATGGTTAATAAGGAATGTGTTCTTGAGTAGTAGACACACATCTTATTCTACTATCGACATGGATCTCCATGGCTTTCAGGCATGGCAAAAAAAGTAGATGTTAGTGGGGTCTCCAAAGTCTGTGTTGGATGAATTTAATACTAGTGATGATTTTGATTCCTTGTCAGATAAAGAATGTCACAAGTCAAATTCAAATAAACAGAAGCAAATCAAGAATGAAGGTGAAGCTATTGCTTTATGTCCAAGTCAATTTTTTTTAATTGTTGGTTGTTGTCATGTTTTGAGTTCAGACTTGTGAAATTCCAAATTTCATGTTGGTTTATGTGAAGGGGATATATATTATAATTATATATTATATGTTATTCATGGTTTCCAGAGATCCATGTTACTTTTGCATATGAATTTAGATATCATTCAGATATCTGAACACCAAACAACAACATTAAGATTTTTATTTCACTCAACCTATAACATATTACATCTATCTTCATCAATGTTCTTCTTCCATATGCCATCCACTTATGACATTTCCTTTGCAATATTTGGTACATTTGCTATTTATAGGTCATTTATAGGTTGTAAATGTATTTAAAGTTTCACTTTTAATTGAGTATTCAACTGAAAATATTTATTCACTTATACATAACTATTTTCCCTTTCACCCATTTTTCATAACTTCGATAACCATTAGGTAGGGACCTGTAGCTTCGATGTTTCTTTGCTTGTTTAATAAAATATTACTGAGACTTTAATTTATTTTAAGTTGTAGAATTTACAATTTATGAAGTTTCAAAGTATAATTATTTAAAGGGTGCTAGCTCAATGGAAGAGCACCTGCTCTACAAGTAGGAGGTTGGTAGTACGATTCCATCGTGCCTTGACATCCATATGGAATGACGACAATCAATTTTTGGTGACGAAGGCTATTTTGACCATCACCAATGAGTATTGGTGAAATTTTTCGACCCTCACCAAAATATGAAATGGTGACGGTCAACACACATCACCATATATATGCATCAATAGTGACGACCCTCAAAGTTCCGTAACCATAAACCATTATTGTTGATATGAAATGGTGATGGTTGATGTTCGTCATTATAGTCATTATTCGTGACAGACCTTGAATGTCACCACAACACCTATACTTCTAGCAATGTGACTTTTGGTGATGGTCAACGAACGTCACCAAATATATGCACCAATAGTGATGGCCATGAAAGATCCATCACAATAAATCATTATTGCTCATATGAAATGGTGACGGTCACTATCCGTCATTATAATAAATATTCGTGACGGACCTTGAATATCACTATAACACCTATACTTTTGGTGACGCCACCTTTGGTGACGTTCAGTTTTTGGTGACCGAGGCTATGGTTCGTCACCATTGCTCATATGAAATGGTGACTGTCACTATCCATCATTATAAATCATTATTGGTGACGGACTTTGAATGTCACTACAACACTTATACTTTTTGCGACGCCACCTTTGTTGACGTTCAGTTTTTGGTGACGGAGGCTATGGTCTGTCACCATTGCTCATATGAAGTGGTGACGGTCTCTATCCGTCATTATAAATCATTATTGGTGACAGACATTGAATGTCACCACAACACCTATACTTTTGGCGACACCACCTTTGGTGACATTCAGTTTTTGGCAACGAAGGCTCTTTTGACCATCACCAATGAGCTTATGGTGACATTTTTTCCCCTCACCAATGTCCTTTTTTCTTGTAGTGTAACATGAAACTATGAAACTGTAGAGGTACATGAAACAACAAGTCAACACTTATCAAGCTAAAAGTTACAAGTGTAATGCATGCAAGAGGGTGCATGTCCAGATATTAAATCTTTTTTTTATTAGTATTTTTTAAATGAATTCAATGTATAATAATAGGACACTTGGCACCGTGGATGCATTCTATTTAGATATGAGATGATAGCGAGGATGTTTTCAAATCTGCCTTGGCTGCTCATGAAAAAACAAATTGTTTCATCGACATAAATCCCATGTAACCCTTTGAATTAAATTTATTGACATTATAATGTGACAAAGTGTAGAATAATATTGCAGGGAAAGATGGCATCCCTGCATTGGCATGACCATGCCCATGAAATTTCAATAGTATTAAGTGGTCAAGGAAGAGTGCAGATTATACATCGGGAGTCTACAGATTCAAGGTAGCGGGGTAGGGGAAATGGTAGGGGCAGGGAGTTTGCAGATTCAAGGTAGCAGGGAAAGGGCAGGGGTAGTGGTAAGGAAGGGGAAGGGGAGAGGCAACATAGATGAGAGGGAGATGGAGAGGGTGAGGGTTCATGAAAGAAAAATAGAAATTGAATCTTACAAAATAGTAGAGGTTGACATTAATCTGGTAGACAGATACCTTGTTTGCAACTTATCCATCTGTTCAAATTTCAAATTCTAAAGAATCTTTTGAAATCCTTCTTTTCTTAATAAATAATGAAGACAGTGACATCAATTTCCTCATAGGTATTGAATATTTGGTTCCAACTGAAATATTCCAGAAGGTCATATTAGAGTCTAGTATATGAGATTGATTAGCTATATCGTTGCAGATTGATATTTATGGTATGAATGTGTTTACGAGGTTTTGTAGGGAATAATTTTGCGATGAGGGAGATCAAGGGCTCTTAATTTAAGTCTTACAATGTAACTTAAATCTTAATTTAAAAAGGATTTAACTCTTATAATGTAACTTAAATCTTAATGTAAAAAGCATGCAAACAAAATTACAATTACTCTATCAGTGGAGGGGACTCAAGAACAGGATGACTGAAGACCCTTCTATGAAACAACACATCATGACTCAAGACCCTTTTGGGAAACAACACATCATATTGGCATTTACTTGTGGTAAGTCAATTGGCTTGAGCAGTACATGATCTCGATTTATAGATCAATATTATTATTTTATTTTTTATTACCAATTCCTTTTTATAGTATGAATTACTATAAATGTAGATTTTGGTTGTGCTAAGATATTGCTAAAGCATTCTACATTGAAGAATGATCTTTTTAGCCTTATGAATCCCACCTCAAATCATGTTATTTAATCGGCTAGGTCACAACCTGGAGCTATATTTGGCTCCTGAGAATGCCTATGAATGAAAGAGAAAAAACAGAATGCAAGGTTAATTACCTAGACAGTGAAGGTTAATTACCAATGGATGTGAAACTCCAAGCATTCAAAATTTGAAGAGGTGTTCATAATCAAAATCAGTTAATATGTTTGCTCTATATGGAGAGAACAACAACGTTCAATCTAAGACAAATGAATGCATACCTGCAAGGGCTAGAGAGAAGGCAACAACTTTCAATTTAAGACAAGTGAATGAATATTTGCAAGAGTTGTAGAGGGGGGCACTGATTCAACCATTTAGGTGTATGCTACCACGTTCAATCTGATAGAAATGAATTCATACCTACAAGAGTTGTAGAGGGGGGTGTTGATTCATCCATTTGGGTGTATGCTGCCAAGATTTGTAGTGGTGGGAATGTTGGTTGTTGTAGATCCTTCCCATGAGGTGTTGGGCTTCAAGGGTTAGCCAGAGAAATATTATGAATTGGTATGGATGCCTCAACACATTTTGAGGGCCTACAAGTGGTGGATGGGAAAAGTTGTAGACCAGAGGAAAATGGAGAACATCAACGAAAATAATAAGAAAGGAAGAAAGGTCCAGGAGAGTTTAGAATGCAAGCTATAATGTTATAATGTAATAAGCATGCAACTTGCCACGCTATAATGTAATAAGCATTTGTCTTTTCATGAAGTGGTGCGCTGCTAACTAAATAAGTGGGCAGAGACTCAAAAAAACCTTTAGACAAAACAAAGTTTGGATGAAACATGCAGAGTCGTATAACAAAGTTTGGATAAAACGAGCAGAATTGTAAAACAAAGTTTGGATAAAAATACTTTGGATAAAACAACAGAGACCAAAACATGGGCAAGAAAACTTTGGACAAAAATTTTAAGCATACAATAAGATTTGGATAAAAAATTTAAACCAGAAATAAGACCTCAAATCTTATTGTCCAGTCACATAATTTTTTGTCCATTATTTAATGAAACATAATTATTTTACCCACTTAACACATCTCTTAACATATAGTTTTGAGGAGTCAAAGCTTGAATTAATAGGCGGTCAATCATCCACTGATCGCAATAGTCCCTGCTTTGTCGTAGGCAGGAACTAATAACAAGTGCCTCTCTTCCACTAGTCATGGGATAACACTCATTTTTATTATTCTTACCCTTTTATCCTTGATTTTTTCTCTTGTCCTTTGGTATTTAGGTTACAGAACTACGAAATGATTCATTCATATGTTTAGGTTCATTATTAAGTAGAACAAAGAAAATGTAAGGATGTTGGTATTATCAGTGTAAATAAAATTTATGTATATACGTAACTAAATGTTATTGAGATATTTTTTATTTAGGTATTTTTGTATTTTTTATTAGTTATAATTACAGGTTTTTTTTTTACCTGTAGTGTTTTATATAGTCCTTGCCACATTGACAAATTTCATCTTGTCATTCAATGCCTTATATATTCTTTGTTGTGTAAACAAATTTTGTCTTGCTATTGTAATACCTCATAGAGTCCTTATTGCACTAACAAATCATATCTTAAGCTTTAATCCATAATTCAAATTTATTTTTACCATTAAGCTCCTCCACCTCGAACTTGCATTTGTCATTTTCACCATTAATCCTCTCTCTCTTTTAAGCTTCAATTCATAATTCAAAGTTATTTTTACCCTTAATTTCCTCCACCTCGAACTTACATTTGTCATTTTCACCCTCTCTCTCTCTTAATATATATATATATATACGAAAATTTTGGATTAAGGATAATATACCTCCATATATAAAATTCTATGCCTCTACCACCAAATTTTGTGTCATCACTATAAAAACTTAGCCACTACCAACAAAATTGGTAGATCTTGGCCTCGTTTCTTCACTGCACTTACTACAACCTTCACTAGATAAAGTTTCCACAGTTTGACCTTCCATGGGTTTTCTCACTGCACAAACTTCATGCATTTATGATAGAACAAAAATATGAACACCATATTCACTCAATATACAATGTTTAACGCAACTCAATGACCTCCTTTGCAGTGTCTTCAACTTGTGGTAGTCATAAGGTTTTCACCTTCATTATAGCCTTGGGGTTTTCACCTCCATAAATTCTTAGAGCTCGCACTTAATATATGGCTCTTCCTTTATGAAAACACACAAAGGACTACAAACAACAACTCTTTCTTCTATTTCTATAGTATTTGGCTCAATTGTTCCACACAATGGTTTGAATCATTATGCAATAGTTGGCGTTTTTGTGGCCACTTCTTATCTCACGTGTTTTCTCCATGTGACATAGTCAACAATCTTTATCATAATTGAAAATTCTCTAAACCTACTTACATGGTTCTTCAAGCCCACCTCTTGGTCTTTGTTTACATTCACAAACATTTTCATTCATTGCCAAATTGTTTATCATCTGAAAATTTTCACAGTCGGAACCTATCTTATATTCTTATCATAACATGTCTTACAATTTTCTATTGTCCTTACGCCATTAAGTGGGGAGCTCAAGGCATGAACAAAAATATGATAAGATGTTCATGTGACTTCCATCAGGAAGGTCGAGGTTGGTTTTGCTTCAATTTTGGGTTTAATAAATTGCATTCCCTCATTGAATAACACACAACCATGTAATTTATATATATATAATAATAAGCAAGTATTTTTGTATTAAAAGGGTCTTGAGCATAAGGCTTAGGGGAGTTACATAATAGAAATATATAGTAAGAATATTCTCGAAGATGCAACATTTTCCTGAACCCAATATTGAAATCTAAATATTCACTAATCTCCTTATGACACGTGCTTACATGCCAAAAAAAATCAACTAGAAAAAAAATTGCATTTCGTGAGACAAGCAGAGCTTGATTGAAATATTGTTGATCGTGGAGTTGATTCTGGCTTCATATCACCTGGATATTTTCTCCCGCTGTGTATGGAGATCATCCAAAGGAAAAGGTTATGATTTAAATTTCAACATCACTATAAAAGCATAATTGGTAGAGAAGGAAACCTTCCACAGTGAGGGATGTTTCCCAAAGAGATGGATTAGTATATTGATCTTATGAGTTACGATTATCACATGGTAACCATGAGAAGGCTCATTGAAACTGATATTCAGAGATAACTCAACCCTGTAAAAAGGAGTTTTGATTTTCAACGTGGGAAAATTGAACACCACTCCTCCAACAATCATAAAACATATAAATAATAGGCCAAAGAGTAGCGACCTAACTTTCGATACGAATGTAGAAATTCCATAACCGAGGTGACTAGATGAGGGGAAAGAGAAGCAGGTCACTAGATGTGACAGAAGCAAATATTCCAAGGAGCGTAGAGAAATAAGAAAGGTGTCTAGGTATCCAAGTTCCAATCCATCTAAATGAAGAGCTAAATAGTCATAGAGGGACAAAGGCAAAATAACTAATAGATAAAATACAAGGATGAGGAGAACAAACAAGGAACAACTAATAGGAATGATCAATAGCATGAGCAACAACGGAGTAATAGTGCAAGGTAGAAGGAAATCCCAAATTAGATCTTTAAAGGGCATACCATAATGATAAGCACTACTCGTAAGCATCAACACCCACCTACCAACCTCGATAACATAATTACCTTCCACTATGTTAAGAATCATGTTGGGGGATCTATAATGTGGAAGTACCAATCCATTTCTAATACTCATTCCTCCCATTCTTCCTAATCTAACACTGAAGTGGAAACCAGAGACAATTGTCCATCATGAATGGGCATGAGGGATAGTACATCCAACATTTTCCCTTAACCCAATTCCACATATTTTTCTTCAGCTTTAGACTTAAGGAAGAGTGAGATGTCTCATGGATTATATGTGACATGCTTTCCTCATGTTGAGCTATGGAGCACCATGGGGGACCTTCCTTGATTAGTCCACTCATATCATTAAATGTGCATGTTATTTTATTCATGTTTTGCATTAGGGGAGAGGGGTCTTTTGGGTTTTCCCTTTAGAACTAATTCTCCTTTGGGGAGAGTAGCTCCAAGGTTGGCTAGATCATCAACTACCAAAATTTTCCCTCTTAAAACATGAAATTACTAATATTTTGGGATGAGACGAAGCATGCTAAATACCTTCTTGATAATCTAAGAAAGTTTAATATTGTTAGGAAGAGATCTATTTAGAATCCTAGATAGAATGATAAGTGAATCCCGAATCACTATGATATCTTGGATGTTTAAATTCATTTCTTGTTTTATGTCCTAGTATAGAACATAGGCTTTCACAAAAATGTTGGTTTCCTTGTCCAATCCCTGAGTGAATTTTGTTTCCAAATTATTCTCAGGGTGAATAATGACACCTTTGCTAACCATGTAATATATATATCTTAAGGTGGGATGACTAGTTTTTTTCTCATTTATTCTATATTTTACTTTATTTTATTTATATATAAAGTATTTCATTTTGTGTACTTATAAAATATTATCTTGGTCTAACTATGAGATGTTAATATATGTTTTTGTCTATCTCAGGTAGATTTTACTCAAAATTTAGCATAATATTTTGGAAATTTCAAACTTTAATTATTTAGTTTACAAAATTTGAATATTCTAATAATATCATGGGGATTTAATTCATTTAAATATTCATTTTTTTGTAAGTCAATAGAAATGATTTGTATTACTTCAACAAAATCACAATACAAAATGGAAGGTTCATCTACCATATTGGAAACCAGACCAACTATATAAATAAATTGTCTTAATACAACTTTTGTCTAATAAAACCATTAATTTATTTTATCTCTTGTTCAACTTTAAAAGCTTAATAATACTACTAACATCCCTAGTAGGTCTGCCTAGATAATGTCCCTTTTTTCTAGACCTAATATTAACAAAAATACTAGTAGACTGGATACTAAGACTTATATCTAAGTAATATGTTATCACAGTAAACCAAACGAACATATGTGTTTCTTTCTTGAACCTCATTCTACAAGATCCTTTCTAGTTGAAGCTTTCACAGGAGCCACCATTGGATTCGCCGTCATGGAGAGGTTAGAGCCTCCTACCTCTCTTGATTTAAAATTCCCGAGGTGCATTATTTCCCCTTTCGATTCCACCATAGTAATGTCAATGCTATGTATATACTTCAGATAAATATTGAACATGTTATGCAAGTCGCTTATATGACAATCCTACAACTTCTCAATATTTACCAATGTCTTCAGAATAGATTCAATCCCTCCAAGCTACTAAATAATGGCCCTTAGTTGACTTATAGTATCATCCTGGCCTTTCATCCTTCCCTCGGAGCCCTCTATTTGCAAATTTCACATCATGGTCTTAACATGCCAAGCAACTTCCAAAGTTTTGTGGTAGAGGTTTGCACATGTCCTATTTTCGCGAGTGTTAATGATCCATTCGACCTCATCTTCAATTTGTCTATTAAGGGTGGATCTCCTCTGCTGGCGAACTTCATTATTTTTCTTTTGGTGGGACAGTAGAGTGAAAATCCTTTATTGCTTCCCTTGTAGTCATTTCCATGCAGGTGTGTATACTTCTACCCTCCCCTTGTGCCTTCGCATCTAGTTCTTCCCCTTGGCCTTCCCATCAAATATCTTACTCTTACCATCCTCAATTCGACTACCATAATTAGCCTTTCCCACTCAAAATTAGCTCATAATAGTTCCTTACTACTCTAACAATGCTCAATTACCAAACACAACTCGAAAGAAAGGGTATCCAACCAAGAATTTAAAGCCTTTACAAATAGACTGCCTTGTCCTGCATGATTTTCGGTACTTATCACCACAACCTTCAGTGTCATGGTTTTCATCTCTGATCAGTTTACGATGAGATTATCATCTTGTGTGATCCTACTCCATACCTCCCTTTTATTCACCAGTCTTAGAAAATTTGATAGGCTCATTATCACCATATGTTGCCCCTCATACATATCCTCTACAGTTATCGTACCTTCCCACCTATCATTCTCCCCCTGATCATTTATTAACCACACTACATGGAAAACCTTGATATAGGTGTTCATAGCTTCAAATTATTTAGTGGCCAACTTGTCCATGAAATTTTTCCATGTGTCCCACCTTGTGCCTCTTTTTTCCATTCCTTTCTCTTCCATAGTATAGGATTTCATTATTTGTGTGCGCAGGTGAAGATTTTCCCGAGCTCGGGCTCACCTCTGCACTGTATTCCATTATGGTTGTCGTGGAGTTGTCCTTTTCTGCCAACCTATGGAAATCATCTCTTACTTTCCCCTCCTAAATTTTCGGCCATGCCACGTCCTTGTACATCTACGAGCTAGAAACCTCTTCATTGGCCAGCTTATCTGCCACCGCATTTGCTGACCTCCAAACCAGGTTGAATTCCATTGTTACTAGAGTAGCTAGGTGTTTTTGAATGCGCTGGTTTAATTGTGTGAGGCACTAGTTTCTTGTTACCTTACTTGTGAGCCACATTGCTACCTCCTTGTCACTTGAATCCCAATCATCTAATCCCCCTCTACCATGACATTGACCATCCTCTCTCCTACCAGAATTTATAGCCCTTGTTCCAGGGCATGGAATTCAACTGCATTTTTGAAAGCATGTCCTAGGTTGATGAAATATACCCTGCAAATTTTCCCTTTCCAGTCTCTTATAACTCCTCAAGCACCCACATTCCCGAGATTTCCTGTCGAAGCACCATCAAATTTTAGCTTGAAGAAGCCCCAAGGGGGAATCCAGATTGTTGAACCCATTTGTATTCGTGGTTCCCTCACCTGAGTTACCTGTGCACCAGGATTATCCAGCTCTAGTAATTTTAGGATTCTTGCCTCTTGTGGTAACAATTGCTCGTCAGTAACCTTTACTAATCTATTGATTATCATTTCCTTCAACTGGTGTTGAATCATTTACACCATGTGTTCTGCAGTGATATTTTTTTCTATAAATTCTTCAGTTCCATTCCTTCCATACAACCCAAATGATAAATCTTCAAGCCAGGCACTAGGTCAGATTTACCATTTCATTCTTAGTGTATTTCTCTCACCATTTTAAAATAGTGTCTTGTATATTATCCCTGATTCTATCAGTTTTCTTGAAGATAGAAGTCAACCAATTCCATATGATAGAAGTATAACTCCATGTGTTTAATAAATTATTGATATTTTCCTCCTCGCATTCACATAGATAGCACCATGAGGCTCCAATAAAATCTCTCTTCATAAATTTTCCCATGTTGGGAATTTTCTATGTAACACTAGCCACATGAAAGTTTTAATTTTGGGCTAATGAGATGTTGACCATATTCTTGTACACACTGAATCTGTCACCTCATAATGGTGACCTTCAATATAAGTTCTAGCTTCTTTGATATGAAATTCTCCACCTTCTGTTTTCCCCATCTCAGTTAATATTGGTCATCATTACAGAGGATTCTTCTCTTACTTAATTCTCCTGCTATTTCTTGGAACACCTCCCCATTTTGGCTAGGCTCCCAAAAGATACTAAGGTTCCATACTATCCATTTATTGTCATCAGTCACCTGTTCCTAGAATTAGTCCACTTTATTCAGCCCTAACTTGCAGAAATTATTTGAATTGGGCACCACTCTTCCTTCGTTAAGTTGGGTTGTTGTTGCCAAGCATCGGGTCCAGAACAAAGATGACCTTCCATTTATGATCTCCCATAAACAATATTTTTGTATGACGTCCCTATTGCCTAGGCCAAATTCTATATTTCTGAACTCTCAATTTTTCCTGACATGTGGACATGGTCTTACCAAAGACAATTGTCAGCGTATTTTTCCTTCCAGAGATGGGCCCAAGGTATAGAGCCTCCCTTTAACCATTACCACCAAAGTTTTCCTCCACACACTCTATTGACAGTATCTAGGTCCTGCAAGCCTAGGCCACCCAAAAATTTTGGTTTACATATCATATTCTAGGCTACTAACACCCATTTCCTATTGTCCTCAACTCCTCCATAAGAAATTCCTTTGAATCTATCTAAGCTTTTGTAGAGCACCTATGGGAGCTAGGAGTATTGATAACATGTACCTTATAATCGCTTTCAATACAACTTTAATCAAATCCATCCTTCCATTTTACATTTAAATCTCTAAAAGCACTTAACTCTATCTTCCAAGTTTGATACAATATTCTCCGAGTTTTATTTCTTCCAATCCTTAATAGTTAAAGGAATGCTTAGACATTTTGAAGGAAAAATTTTTCTTTGGAAGCCTAAGATGGTTGTCAAATTCCTCTATATAGAAATATGTGTGTTACAAAAGAAATTAATATATTTGGTGTGGTTTCCACACCTAAAATTGCAGCGAAAGTATCCAAGATAGGCTTAAATGATTGGGCCTCTTCACTGTAGGTATACCATGTAGCATGGTATCATCTACAAATTATTGTTGCGTTGTAGTTGGACACCTCTCATGCAGTTGAAGGCCTTTGATGTGTCCTACACTAGTAGTAGCTTTTATTTCTCTTCCCAATCCTTCCATCGTTATGGAAAACAAGAAAGGGAACATAGGGTCACCCTAGAGAATTCCTTGAGAAGTGAAAAAACGTTTATCCAGAGCTCCATTTAGCAAAATCAAAAAGCTAGGAGATGTGACCAAGGACATAATTTAGGTGATCCATCTATTATCGAAACCAAAGGCCTTTAAAAATTCTTCCATATGCTCCCAACGAACCTATCATATGACTTCGATAGGTCAAGCTGAATTATCATTCCTGCCTTCCCCAAACTCTGAAGAGAATGTGCAATCTCATGAGCATGGATAGAATTGTCCAATATTTTCCTGCCTTCAACACATCCATATTGTTCTTCTAATATCTAGATAGAAAGTACCATTTTGATGTGGTTGGCTGCCATTTTTGATATAATCTTATATATTGTTGAAAAATGTAACTAGGTTCAGTCTTCATAATGACGTGTAATTGTGATTTTATGTAATTGATGTGAAGAAGAAAATAAAATTATGTTTGTAATGCTTATCTCATGGATTTCATGAGCAAGGAATTTTATTTTAGCTATGGCTCCCATTGTGAGCCCTTAGGATTGGTAATAAAGTCAAATTGAGTCATTGTCATGTATGAAGGACCCTTCTTAGGCATGTTACCTTTGTATATGAGTCAATGAAGAGTTAAATAGCCCTCCAAGGCCAAGCTTGAGCATCTCACTCAAGTCAGCCTTAAATTAAATAATGAATTTTCTCCAAAAGACATGTCGGTTCACCCACAGTTCAAGTCGAATTATTATGGATGCTCCAACCACTATAAATAGGGAATCTCGGCCTCATTTCAGAGAAGGAATTTTGGTCAAGGAGAAGTCTACAACAGGAGGTGCGAAATTCATCCAGGACTCCTATAACCAAGCAAAATAAGGTAGAATATTACCGAGTTCATTTTTTATCTATTTTTGGGTTGATCTACTTCACATGTTCAAAGAAAGGGTGTTGTTAACTGCAAAATAAGTCGAGGTATCACAGTCTTCTTTGAAGGACAAATTAAGGAAGGGAAAAAATTCATTATCAAGTTGAGTTTCCAAGGAAGTTTCCTCCACCTAAAGAAAAGGGAATGAAGGTTCCAAAGTTGATAATTTACATGTGCTAGTGTTTATGAAGGAAACCGAGAAGTTGCAAGTCTGAAACAGACAAAAAGAGAATTCGAGATCATAAGTATAGTTGAGGTACAAAGGAAGGCAAGCAATTGGACTAAGTGTTGACTTGGAAATGATATAGATTCATTGAAAGGTAACTTGTGTCTTGGTCTTGGAGTGACAAATAGGTCAAGGGTCTTTGTATTGGTATTCTTCAATTGAAGTCCCTATAAGAAGAAGAAATTGTTTGGGTTTTCCTCTCAAGTGGGAGAGGTTTTGGCCCTGGTTTACAGCCTATATTTTGTGTCTCTTATCCCTTTATGATTATGGATTGGTAGTTGTTTGATGAAGAATAACACTATAATAAACTAAGTAAAAGAATATCCTAATCTAAGAAGTAAAAATCATTCACAAGTAGTTATCTAAAGAAGATAAATCACTTAATTTCTATGATCCAGATTTCTCAACATGGTATCAGAGCTAGGGTGAGAAAGTCAAGGAAGGGCATCTTATCAAGGGACACTCGAGGATAAAATCTCAAGAAAGGCATCAAAACAAATCTAGAATATCATCTTGTAGTCAAGATCTACAAATAAGTGATCACAAAGACCATACTTAAATTGAAGTACTTATACATCAAGTTTTATTTCTAGAGAAGCAAGATAAAGGAATTTGACATCGTCTCTAGAAGTTCTAAGGTAATTTCCTCTTGTTAAATTAAGGATATTACCATTATAAAAGTTCATCCAAGAAGCATAAAAAATTCATCATTGATCATCATCAACAAAGGCATCTCCATCAAAGTATCTAAAGTGATCTCCTTCTTTGTGAAGTCAATGATCACTCTTGGAGAGATCTATCCTCATCAAGGATAATTTATATATCGTCTATATTATCATTAAATTCAAGGAGTCAGTGAGTGGAAGAAGCATATTCACAAGTAAGTATATTTATGTTTAAATCATTCAAAATGTATTTTTGCAAGGAAAGAAACAAATTGGTTGGGGCTTCAAACTATCTATTGGGGCAAGGTCCCCTAGGGTTAAATTTTGTAATAGTTTTGTTAATATTGTAAAGTCTCCGCATTTTGAGGAGTGGAGTTCGCAGGTCGATAGGAGTCAAAGGGGATTTAGGAGGGTCAAAGCCCCTTAGTTTGTTAAGAGTTAAGTTGTTTTGTGACCGGCCCATGGTTAGTAGACCATGGTATTGTAATAGAGAAAGATATAAAAGGAGTCATAGAAAAGTCAGTCAGGATAACGAAGAGCATAGATAGGCAAGTTTTGGGTGTATTTTTCCTATTATGTACTTGGGATAAGGGGAAGGCTCCTACAGCTATGTGCGTGGAAACCTTGGTAAGTCCGTAGCTGAGTGCGTGGGCCCCTATAGCTGTGTACGCAGGGTTGGAAGAGTTTGTAATTGAAGATCTAAACATAATAAAGGCTGTTTTGGAGCATTATATGTGTATCTATGTGTTATTGTTTACTTTTGAAATTACTGTATGTTCACCCTGTTTATTGCCATTTATCATGAAAAGTACTTAATAAATGCATGAAATGGGTAGATCTATTTATTTACATGATGTTATGAATGTTTAGAACAATTGGTGAAGGGTTCGAATTTTTTGATTGTTAGTTACTGTAATTTCCGAGTTTTAAGGGTTAGGGTTCGCGAAGGTTGAAATAAATCCATAAGAGTAACATAAACACATCACATAGTCCTTTGGATGTAGAAACTTGGTTCTAGCATCCCCCAATACTGCCTCGGGTGAGACTGCAGGCTACGCTAAGTGGGTTGTTTTTGAAAGGGCCGGTAGTGTTGTTTTTGTTGATTAGCACAACTAACTCTGAACCTGGGTCCAAGCCCCCTTAAGCCAACACTATCTTGCATGGAATAAGAGGACAGATTAGAATCTCATGCAAATGAGGTTATGGATCATGTCAAAGGATCTATCACCAAACCAGTAAAAGAATATTCTCAAGAACTTACACCTTTTATGAAAGGGGAAGTGAGGGATCAAAGGATTCTCATAGAATCCATCAAGGATTCCCTCATTCCATATGTATCTAAACTCAACACCTCAAAATAGATATATGACAAATTGGTAGAGTTGTTTTCTATAAGAACTACAAGAGAAGTTATCTCTCTAAGGAAAGAACTCTACAAGCTAAAGATATCGAAAGAAGAAGGAATATCATCATACTTTATGAGGATATCTAAGATAAAGGATAAGCTTCAATTTCTTTGAGAAATAATGTCTTACAAGGAGATGATCATTGTAGTACTAAATGCACAACCAGAGGAATGAGGTAACTTTACTTCAAGCATATATGGTAAGAAATAAGCTACTCCATTCTACGATCTATGGTCATTACGTAAGATTGAAGAAACCAAGTTGAAGGCTAAAATTGATGTGGGGTCTAGTGAGAAAAATCAAGCATATGCTACTATGACAAAGAGAAGAGGAAATTATAAGAGATTTGGTTCTCAGAAAAAGAGAAAGAATATGGCTAATATTCAATGTTATGAATGTCAAGAATATGGGCATTACAAAAGAGATTTTCCTAAGCTCAAGAAGTAAAATAATAAAATAGGTAGAGAAGAAGCCCATATCACCGAATAAGTGGACGAACCTGAAAAGAAGAAGTCCAAGAAATAGGAAGTAAAAGATCTCTAATATGACTGAGATAGTCTTCTTCACCTAAGTTCTTTTCAAGTTCATGTTCTTAATTATTCTGTTGTAAGATATGGAGATCATGATTCACTAAGGAAAATGATGGGATGCATCATGGCATCATCAAAGAATTGAAAGCAAGAACTCATGACATCATCATAAGTAAGTATAAAGATGGTTGAACTTGAATTCCATGGCAGTTACCTATGGAAGGATATAGCTCCTATAAACCTCATTAGTAACATAGGTGGTACTTATGGAATAAAAAGAAAAGGTCATCTAGTACAAGGCTCATCATACATCTATCAAAAGTAAACATCTTCTAAATGAGGATACTTAAGATCCTCTATTGGAATATTCATCAGAAGGTTCACCAATCAAAAGGAAGCAAGGGTTTCATCATAAATTCCAACTTATGGAATTCATGCAATGAGGTTATGATGACAAAATAGGTGAAGTATTTCAAGGGATTGAATTTCTTTCAATCAAGGAAGTTATTGAAGGAAGTCCAAGATGACCAAAGGAAAATGAGGTATGTATTCTTGTGTTCGATATTTTAGAGTCATGTCATATGGTTGCAGGTATGATGGAGAAATGTTCTATCTCAAGAGCATGATCAAAATAAAGGATATCCTCCTTCAAAAGGATACAGGAAGGAATCGATCACACATTCACTAGATGAAATCAACATAATATGTTCTCATATGTAATATGAGGTGGTTGACAATAATTGGAGGAACTCTGATTGGAATTTCCTGGGAATGAAATGTGTGAAGGAAGGGAGATATCATGGAATATGCAACCAAGGAAAAAGCAATCAACATCCACGGACTAGAATATTTGACTAGTAAATCTCCATAAAAGATATGAAGACTCTGATGACGTTTGAAAAAAGAAAGATACCCTTGACAATATATATCTTTTGGAGATATGTCAATGCATATGCAGGATGCTAATGCAAACTAGGAGATGTCGTGATGAAAGACAATCACAAAGGTAATTTTTATTTAAGTGTTCATTTCTTATTTTTGAACAAATATATGGATGGGCTTATGCAGGGCTACCGAGGGAAGAGCTATGGATATATTCCACCACTGTTGACAGTGTAGCGGGAAGGAAGTTCCTTCAGGAAACATGACATGAAGAAGGCGGCGTGGCATGAAGGAAGGCTATATATGGACTTATGGATCACTTTTCTGATGAAAGGAATGATAACATGACTGACTCATGGATGAAAGTGATAGATGGTTTGTCCCTTATGAAGAAGTCCCAAAAGATGTAGACTCTATGACAAAGAAGAAATTCATGACATAAAAAAAAATAGTTCTACAAGTAGTTTGTTTTCTCATCATCTCCACCTAAAGAGTTTTTGTAAGTCCCTAATTAAGAGGGAGCCTAGAAACAATTTTCTTACTTGGTAGAAACTTGGAAGAAAAATTCCTAAGCCAAGAGGGAGCCTAGGTACATTCCTTTCATAGGAATGAGTACATTCATTTATTGGAATAGGTATGTCCTCCCTAAGTAAGAGGAAGAGATAGACACATCATTCTTGTCTTCACTTGGGAAGACATAATGAAGGATTGGGTAAACATTTGGCATTTGATGCTCTTTGAGGATGAGTTAGGGCATACAATATAAGAGTAGTCATGGAGGACTGATATTCTTTAAGGATTGGGAATCCAACATAATAATAGTCTTGGTGGAACACACTCTGAAAACCCAAGTGGAGTATGTTCCGATAAAGACAATGATGAGGGTGTCTATACATCATTGGTCTCTCTAGAATTGAGATCAAATCTTGTGGAGAGATAGATTTGTTACTCAAGGCTTTACTATGTGACAATGCTGGTTGATATGATGTTATACAAATGGGTTATGAATCCAACTCTTCTTATGAGAATTATTCAGATTGAGAATGACCAAGTACCATTATGAATACCTCCCTAGTTAAGAGGGAGCATTGAAAAATGTAACTAGGTTCGGTATTAGTAATGACGTGTAATTTTGATTTTATGTAACTGATGTAAAGAAGAAAATAAAATTATGTTTGTAATTCTTGTCTCATGGGTTTCATATGCAAGGAATTTTATTTTAGTTACGACTCTCATTGTGAGCCTTTAGGATTGGTCATCAAGTCAAATTGAGTCAATGTCATGTATGAAGGACCCTTCTTGGGCATGTTAAATTTGTATATGGGTCAATGAAAGATTCAAACAACCCTCCAAGACCAAGCTCAAGCATCTCCTTCAAGACAACCTTAAATAATGAAATAATGAATTTTCTCCAAAATACATGTTGACTCACCCACAATTCAATTCGCTTATTATGGATGCTCCAACCATTATAAATAGGGAATCTCGACTTCATTTTAGAGACTGAATTTTGTTGAAGGAGAAGTCTGTAACAGGAGGTGTGAAGTTTATCAAGGAATCCTATAACCAAGCAAAGGAAGGGAGAATATAACTAAGGTCATTTATGATTTTTGTTTGGGTTGATATACTCCAGACATGAGAAGAAATGGTGTTGTCCACTACAGAAGAAGTTGAGGTATTGCAGTCTCCTTTGAAGGGTAGATTAAGGAAGGGACCAAGTTCATTATCAAGCTAAGTTGCTAAGGAAGCTACCTCCACCTAAAGGGAAGGGAATAAATGTTCCAAATTTGATAATTTACACGTGATAGGGTTTTTGAAGGAATTCGAGAAGTTGTAGGTCTGAAACAGAGAAAAAGGGAAGCCAAGATTAGAAGTATAGCTAAGGTACAAAGGAAGGCAAGTAGTTGGACTAAGTGTTGACTTGGGCACAAACTAGAAGCAAAGAAAGGGAACTTTTGTATTGGTCTTGGAGTGGTAAATATGTCAAGGGTCTTGGTCTTGGTATTTTTCAACTGAAGTCTCTATAAGAATAATAACTCGTTTGGGTTTTCCTCTCAAGTGGGAGACGTTTTGGCCCTAGCTGATAGCTTATATTCTATGTGTCTTGTCTCTTTATGATTTATGGAATGGTAGTTATTTAATGAAGAAGAACACTATAATAAACTAAGTAAAATAATATCCTAATCTAAGAAGTAAAAAGCATTCACAAGAATTTATCTAAAGAAGAGAAAACAATTTATTTCTATGCCTTAGATTTATCAACATATATCACATTAAAAAGGGTTTTCTGTCAAAACTTCTTAGGAGTACTATCTTTTTCCTCATTCGGGATAAGGCTAATAAACATAGAATTTAGAGCTTTAAGGATAGTGGTTGAGTCATGGGATTCCGCCACCACCTCAAAAACATGCTTCTTTACTACTTCCCAACAAGATTTAAAGAAATCTATGGTGAAGCAATATGGGTGTGGTGCCTTTCCATTAGGCATCTCATGGAAAACCTAAGTGACTTCTTCCATGGAGATAGGTTTATTTAGATTTATATTATGCTCATATGTTATGAGTCTTGGAATATGCTTAATAATCTCTTGGATGGATTCTGATCTATCAAGCAATGGATCCTCTGAAATATTTTGGAAGTGTTGAACCAACACCTGCTCAATTTCCTGATGGGCTTCATTAAATTGCCTAGTTACATCCTTGATCTTGAGAATTCTATTAGAGTTTCGATGCTTGATTGTAAATCTATGAAAGAATTTAGTATTATTTTCTCCTTCCTAGAGTGACAGGACTCTCGATTTTTGTTTCCATAATATTTCCTCTTATAAGCATATTTCCTCCCATTTCATCAATAGCTTTGTTTCCATGTTCCTTCTTGCATCTGTGTAGCCTTATTCTATCAACATTTTATGTAACGCCTCCATCGTTGTTTCCAATTCTCTTTTTTCCTAGAAGATATTACTAAACTATGTTTTATTCCAATGCTTTATTTGAGTTTTAATCTATCTCAACCTAGAATATAAATTGAACATCTTGGATCCCTAGATTGGGAGAGGATTTCCCCACCATTTCTTTATATTCTCCATAAACGAGGGGTAATTTATCCAGAATTCCTTGAATCGGAATAGCCTATTTTTAGGGGTCCCAAAGATTGTAATTGCTAACACCATCAACCAATGATCAAATCCCCCACAGGGTAGAATATTTTCCTATATCTCCAGCCCTTGTAGCAACAGATCCTCGGAAATTAGGAATATGTCCAATTTAGATGCTACTTGGTGCTCCCCTCCTAGTTTGTTACTACAGGTAAAGATTCCATTACCTATCTCCATATCTATTATATTTTCCTCTTCAATGAACCTTTTGAAGGTATCAAAGTCTTTGTCAATTCATATTTGACCTTCTTTCTTTTCTACCAATGAAGTCATCATATTAAAATCTCCCCCTATAATCTAGGGGAGATACCGTTTTCTTCCTCTAATATGCTTTAGGGCCTGAATGAAGCCTAGTTTATCATCAATATTCTGCGGTCCATAAACATTTGTGAAAATAATAGACCCAGGGACTCCTATTATCGACATCTCCATAGAGAGGAAAAACCGAGTGGCTTTTGCATCTACTAGGTTCATTACTTGTGGGTTCCACCAGGTAACAAGTCCTCCTATAGTGCGTTGAACTTCAACATATAAATAACTAAATCCCCACCCTAATTTCCTATCAACTTTTTTAATCTTTTATGTTGTGCATTTTGTTTCTTGCAAGAACATTAGATCTGGTTTTTCCATTTTAATCTTCTTCTTCAAAAATATTTTCCTTCTAAGACTATTCAGGCCTCTTGCATTCTAAGTTATAACTTTCATTTTTTAACTAAGGAGGTTAGGGGGTGAGCTTAATGCTCTCATCTTACCTGAGTTTATTAGCATTGCTCCCAATTCCTGAAGATCTAGATTGTTTGACTTCCTTCCTCATTTCCTTCTTGTTTTCTTCAATACTAAGGAGGTTTGGGACTTCGTGACCTTGACTCCCATCTCTCCAATTTACCCATGTGACTTTCTATGCCCACAAAGCTTTTCTTCCTCCCGAATCAAGTAGATATATTGGATTTTATCCATCTATTCTACTAGGATTGTCTCCAAACACGTCTTTCTCCATTGTTCTACCATACTTTGCAGGTTGATTCCTTCCCTTTCCACTATATCCTGAAGAACATGGTCCTCATTGCCTACCTCACTTGGTGCCATATCTGAATCCCCTTCGAAGTCTTTCGCCAGATCTACTACTTCCATGCTTTTAACTAGTTCTTCAGGGACCTCCATCATTACTTCCGCTTTTTCCTCTTCTTGATTTTTGATTTTATCTTCTTTAGTCAGGTTTTCCTAATTAGTGTGCATGTTGTGGGGTTGAACTTAACCATCAAATTTTTAGCCATGATAGGATAATATTTAATATAAAAAGAAACACTTTTGTAGTAGACTTATTCGAAAGTTTGTATAACATATAGGTTGATAAAAAATCTTAACTTTAACCTTCATATTAATGAGTTACTTCGAGTCCCTAGATAATTTAACCTCATTGTAGATATTATATTGGGATTGAGTTGAACCTTTTTAATTTTTTAACAGATAAATCTCTTCAAATATTCAAAAATCAATTCCATAAAGTGTCATTTTTGGATTGGTAGCTTTAAAACTAGACCCTAACTAGGCAATGATGTGAATTAAAGAAATTTACTAAAACTTTCCTTTGATATAAGGTAGAAAAATACAAATATATTTTGGTAGACCAAAGTCTTTCAATGTATGGTAGACATGTTGATCAAGGGCTTCTTATATATAAATATAAAAATGTTCTTAATTATATTGTAATTATAATAACTTTAAAATTGGGGAAGGGAATGCCAAAGGAAATTAGGGATGGATGCATTGTAAAAAGTGGGAGACCAACTTTTTTTTTTCTTAGATGTGCATTATACTGGGTATTTCTTAATTCTTGGAAATAAGGTCATTGTATTTTTTGGGTAATATTTTTTTAAGGGTTTGTTAACAGGAACATAAGTCAAATTTGTGTTTTCCAAATATGTTACTCAAATATATCACACAAATTTTCACTCAAATATGAGAATACAATTTATCCTTTTTATGGTAACACCCTTATTTTTCACCATTGGTAGTAAAATATAAGGTAGCATGGGAAACTCTTACTTCTTTACCATTGGACCATATACTTTTAGCTAATTTTGTTTTTAGCTATCAAATAATATGTTAGAAATAATAACATCATTTTAGGAATATTAATGAAACATACCTTTCACTTATAAAAGTATTTTCAAAACACAGAAGAAGATAAATATGTTATTCCTTTTTATATTGCAAAAAGATTATGACATATTTTCCCTTATTGGCAATAAGGGTTCTTGAATTTTTTCTTTGTATACACTAAATAATATAATGTGAATTCTAATATTTTGAATGAGAATCATGATGTGATTTACAGTATGTGCTTAGTGACATTACATTTCTAGTTTGATTGTTAAGTATTAGGGCTGATATTCTTCATACCAAATCCTAAATCTACCATAAGCTTATTTAACTCTTTATGGTTTACCTCGCTTACATAAATAAATCTTTCTATATAACAACTACTAAGTTCTAGTTTCATAATTTTGATGGAATAAATAGTCATATGATAATTTCACACTAAAAAAATCCATTCCCTTAATTAAAAGAGAATGTTATATTCAAATTACTCTTCTTTCTAATATTTTGAAACAAGAGTACATGGGGAGTACATGGCTATAATATTATGATAAAAAAAAAGTTGTTCCAACCTAAAAATATGACATATTTATTATACTTTTATAATGTTACATAAAATCATCAATCAAAATTTTCTAAAAAAGAATAAATGTTGCATATGAAACATGACTATCATAAGGAAAGAGATAAGCACATCATGAACCTAAAAACATAACAAATTTAATCTATTTTATAATATTAGATATAATAATCAATCAAAAATACCCAAAAAGGAATAAATGCACTTGATAAGATAAGACAAGATAAGATCAAAATGCACTTGATCATAGATTTGATTTTGCTTTCAAATTTCTCTAGAAGAGTAATTTTCTTTCAAATAGTTCCTCTACATTGGCCAATTCATGTTCATTTTTCACTTTTGTTTGAAGGGAGAGTTTACCAACAAATGAACATAATAGATGTTGGTACGTAAGTCAAATTGTGAAAATTTGATAATTGCAATCAATCGGTAATTATCCAATGTGTTTAATTCTGAGCAAAATTAATATATTGCAAATACTAAATAAAAACATGATTGAAATATTCACAAAAATAAATTGTGGAAACTCTAATAGAAAACCAATCACAAAATGGACATGTTATTTTTGGACAAAACGTCACTGGAAAAGCCTGAAGGGAAAACCAGTTATTCAAATATGAGATTTTTATTATTAATCTTCAGTAAATTCTGCAATTGATGTATATTACAATACTGCTTACAAAACCTTGACAAAGCTCCGACAAAATGTTTCTTCACCTCCTAAATTCAATCTAACCATTGGAAGGCTCACGACCTCCCTTTGCAACCCGACACGACCTTTCCTGCAATTCACACAACTATTCTAGAAATCTACTATGAATTCCTTTAATCCACCTTTTCTACAATCGTATTGATTTCTTGTGATTCTATGTGCAACTAGAAATCTCAATTTGTTAAACTGGCAACTCGTACAACCTCTCCTGAGAATCTCATATGGCCTCTCTTGGCAATATCAACCTCTCTATTTACAAAATAACTCTAGAATAATTCCTCCTCTGGGTCTCGGAAACTCTAAGAATACTGATGAAAGAAAAATTTGGAAATTTTCACCACTTCAACCGTTATTGATACCTTCATTGGTGTCAAACCCCACCTTATCACTGCGCACTCTTCACTCCAATGAATGATCTCCAGGACTACCCATATAATTTCTTGTTAAGAAATAAATGGCCAAGATCTAGATTTGAAATGATCTAATCAATGGCTAAGATCACTTAGAAACTTTACTAGAAGTGTCTAGAGGAAAATAAACCATGTCTCAATTATTGCTAATTAATTAATCTATTTCCCTAAGTTAAAACTTAGAAGAATAATTAAAAAATATTAATTAATTTAATTAAGACATTTACATTCAAAATAATAACTTGGGATTGGATATATTGTATTTTTTTGTGTTCCTAGCCTCATTGACACCACCTGAGACTAGAACACTTATCCGAGAGACATCAACCAACACTCCCTCTTAGCAAGGAAGGTGTTCTACATTCGACAGCATATTGCTCCGTGTTTAGATCTGGAACACCTATCACCTTGAGTGCCCCACAACCCATTCCACTTTATAACAACTCTCTTGGATTGCTACTACAAGTGATGAGTTCAAACTCATCCTCTATCTACCTAGAATCCTGATCTACGAAAATCATTCCATGCTTCTCTACCTTCTTGTCACATTTCTTCTTGTGTGGGCAATTGTTGTGGTAATGGAAAAACTCATGACATCCATAACACTTGATATTCGACATTTCCTTCTTATTTTCCTCCTTGGAGTTGGACCCTTTGTTGGATCCCTTCTTCACTTTGGCCCTGCTCATAAGAGAAACATTCTCATTGTCACATCCCTTATGCTTAGAATTGTTGCTAGTACCATTGTTTCCTTTCATAAGGCTCATTCCAAGCTCTTCCTATGTGAATTTTTTCCACAAGTGTTTCCAAGTAGGAAAATCAAATCGTCCACTAACAACTTGCACGAAAACATCTCACTACTTATGAAACTCATTCAAGGTTATTCTCACAAGCTCTCCACCCTCTACCTTCTCTCCAATAGATTCTAGCTCATCTCTAACTATTCTGATGTGGGTGAGAAGACTGACAATATTCTCTCCCTTATTTTTTCTAGTGCTTCTAATATTCTCTCTTAGAATCATTTTCTGATTCATATTTGTATCCTAGAAATTTTTTTCATGGCATCCCACATCTTCTTGGTTGTATCTTCTTCCACTAAATGTGGAACTATGTGGTCCTTGATCCCATCCAGAATAATATGCATAACCTTGGCATAATGTTTCTGTTACTCATGCAACATGATAGGATTTGTTGGTACAACAATATGTGCTATAGAAAAATCCTTCAGTCCATGCTCTTCCAAAATAAGAAGGCACAGTATTTTCCAGACACCAAAGTTAGATACACCATCCAATCTATCTTGATCCCTAAATCATGTTGAATCCATTAATGAAACCCTCAAGAGAAAATAAAAATAATATCTCTTCTACCAACTAACAAAAGTACCTAGAAAACCTCAAATTCTCCATCTACAAGTGATCTTGGCTACTATTGGGAAACTCACACTTCCTTTATGAACTCACACTGCACACTGGAATTCTACACTAACCCTCCCAGAAACTCGCACTGCCAGTGGGAAATCACTCTGACGAATTTCTCTGCCTCTAGCAACTAGAGAAACCCACTCGCACTACCTCTATAAAATAGATATGCCAACTAAAAAATGAAATTGTGTCTCCGAAAACACACACTAGTAAACTCGCAATTCACACTGTGTAATTTGGCCTTCCTATTGGAGAAAATAACACTAGTAAAATTCCTCCAAGTAATTCTAGAAATCGATCTAGGTATTAAAACATTGATTTTCTCTTCCAAACCCATACATTGACCTAGTATAGTAAACATCTATGCTTTAGATTTTCTTTGATACTATGTGAAAATTCAATAAAAGCATCCCTGGAAAAACCCCGAAGGGAAAACCAGTTCTTCAGAACTGAGAGTTTTATTATTAATCTTCAACAAATTCTGCAATTCATGAATACCACAATACTAATTTCCAAACCCTGGAAAAGATTTTCAATAAATATCTCTTCACCTCCATAAGTCAATATAACCATTGGAAAGCTCACGACTTTCCTCTACACACTAACATAGACTTTCTTGCAATTTGCACAACTATTCCAACAATATACTGCAAATTCCTACAATCTGCCTTTTCTGCAATCGCACTAATTTCGTGCAATTCACTCTGCAACTAGAAATCTTGATCTTCTGAAATGTCAACTTGTACGACCTCTCCTAGAAATCTCATATGACCTCTCTTAGCAAACTCGCCCTCTTTGTCTACAAAATATCATTGGGGGAATTCCTCCTTCGAATCTTGGAAACTAGAAGAATACTCACGAAAGAAAACTTTAGAAACATTCACTGCTTCAAATATTGTTGAAACCCTCACTGGTGTCAAACCCCATGTTATCATTGTGCCCTCTTCATTGCAATGAATGATCTCCAAGATTTCCCATCAATTCCCTTTATAATCTCTCGTTGATAAATCAATGACTATGATCTAGATCTGAAATGATGTAATCGATGGCTAAGATACCTTACAAACTTTACTAGAAGTTTCTAGAGGAAAATCAACCATGTCTCAATTATTACTAATTAATAAATTTATTTTCCTAAGTTAAAACTATAATAGGAAAATAATTTTAAAATGATTAATTAATTTAATTAAGACATTTACATTGAAAAGAATAATGCGGGCTTGGAGATATTTTGTGCTCTTGTGTTCCTAGCCTCACTGACACCACCTGAGTCTAGAACACATGTCTAAGCTACATCAACTAACACAAACTTCTTAGTTTAGTTGTTCCACTTGATTTTATCTTTAACAAACTTTTTAGATCCTA
Source organism: Pinus taeda (assembly GCA_000404065.3). NCBI lineage: Eukaryota > Viridiplantae > Streptophyta > Pinopsida > Pinales > Pinaceae > Pinus > Pinus taeda. Next base: position 23,244 of record APFE030324883.1, on the reverse strand, counting down.
CATTACCAACCATAGAATCATTAAATTCTCTAGCATTTCTTTGCAAGTTTAGATGAAGCATGTTCTAAATTAAACATTTGAGATTAACTTTTACATTTTGAGATATGCAATTCTCACCTTCACATGTTTGCATTTCTTTCATCGTCTCGTGTAGCAGCTCTACCAAGTTCATCAACAAATGTTTTTTTCCTTCTCAAACTTTCTGTTGGGGGAGGAAACTGTGAAGAGCTATATTATGTATATGAGTGCTTACGAGTGACCATACTTTCCAAGAAATCTCTTTCATGCACAAGTGTATGCTCAAATCCATCTTTCACTTGTTGGAAAGATGGATATGCAGGACGTTCCAACCCTAAAGTGGTTGATGTTAATGTTGTTTTGAGCTCATTTGCGATGTCTTCCATGAATTCATCTAAGAAGTGGAGACGTGACTCATCACCGGGTATTTGTATAAGTGACTCAAAAATACAACAAATATTTTGTGAGATGTTTTCTTATTTGTGACTTGGATTAACATCAATGGAAGAATACATTGAATCATTAACAATATCATTTACCTACAAAGAAAAAACAAATAGTCATAACAATAGTAAAAGAGTGATAACAAACATCAAATTCCCCAAATAATGAAATGATTAACATGACATCAACATCCAAGTTATCCACAATTTCAAAGACATCATTTTCAGGTATCGGTTAACAAAACATTGTACCGTATTCGATCATAAGGACTACTATTTATTTTTACTGATCTACAAATTCCATAAAAAATACTCAAATCACCGAGTATCAAGTTGTTACATTTATTATTGCTTCTAGCTTTTCTTGTTCCAACCTTATTTTTCCCTCATTGTGTTAAACCTTAATGACATGCATGCACATATATCCATTTTTCCCCAATATCACACACATCAAAGCTTGAAATTGAATTCCATACCATATATGATTTATCGATATCATGTTGACTTTGCACCCATGCTATTGAAGGATCTAAGTGGTGTAGTGTCACATTACAATATGGAATATATTATTCCCTTATCCATGAATGAGCTTTGATCTTCTCCACCTTGTAGTTTCTATGGAAACCATTTTCCTTTGCACATTAACGCCACCAATAAAAAAATGTGAACCATTGAACACAATTGATGCACCAACCAATCCACTTGATGATGTGAAGTTGATTGCATTGAATTCAAAAGAACTTGTTTTAGTTGTGAATGGTATGACATAATACTCCATTTGTTTCTTATCTAGGATGTTTTAAGTGATGGCATCATTTTCCCCAAATTTCTAATGAACACAAAGAATGTATCTCAACAGTCAACACAATTATACCAAAAATATGAAAATTAAAGCTACATAAATTAAACCTATTATGTCCAACCATTGCTCGAAAGTACTCAAAAAAGGTGGTTTCTTCTTGGAATTCATTTAAACATTTGTTGGCCTCCTCAAGTGCAGAATCATTTTTTTGAGTGTGCATAATGTTATCTAGATGCTTAAATATGGGAGGCCTTGTAGTATCATCGTTCACTTTAATTACAAGATTTGTTAACCATGCCCTTCTAACATGCCAAATGCATAAGTTGACTTCACATTGAAATATCGTAATATTGCATATAGATGTTATACAAAGTTAAAAATATGTGTATATTTGTATAATGAGTCTACAACAATGTATGTAACATTGAATTTGAGAAATGGAGAAAAAAACACACTCACAACTCTCTATACCTAATTGCACTAATCTCAGTAGCTATATCATCTACCATCAATACATTCAACTTCCATTCCAACATACCCATGTGAACTTTAAGAAGTAGCATTTCCATCCATTTGGCAATATTAAAAGTCACGGATCTTGACATGAGAACCATGCCACTGGAACACCATTATGTTGGGAATAAAATGCCAATAACTTATAAACTTGGAACTACATAAAAATAAATAAGAAATTAGTTATATCCTTGGATTATATTATAAATAACAAATGATGATAAGAAAATGCATAACAATATAAATCTAACTTAAATCGGATTTATCCCAAATGTAGAATCTACTGCTAATAAACTATCATGACCATATGTTTCCATGTATTAATTAGTTATATGCTTAGATTATATTGTAAATAGCAAATGATAATAAGAAAATATGTAACAATATAAACTTAACTTAAATCGGATTTATAACAACTGTAGAATTTATCTAATATACTATCATGACCATATTTTCTCATGTATTCTAGTTACATTGATATTTAAATGTCTAAAATGAATGGAGTGTGTCCCTCGTCATCTATATCATTGTCAAACTATCAGTAGTAAAATACTTTATCAGTATTTGTTGCTTTCCATATATGTGAGCATCATTTGTATCAACCATATATTGGGCATGTTTCAATATCCTCTCTATATTGTCAGTGCCATCACAAGGAAGAAAATCATTTTGATCAAACTCAAACCATAGATGTCATTACTTTGCTATTCACTAATTCACTTTGTTTGTGATGTATACATTCAACTAGCATTCACAACAAAAAATATATTCCTACCCATTGAAGTAGCTCATTAATAACATGGGGTACATGGTATGCCCTTGTGCCTACAATATCATCAACCTCTTGTCTATGGCAAGGTTTACTTGTAATATCCATATGATTCATCTCCACATAAGTGATGAGGGCACTTTCTGGTGAATTCTTGGATATGTGAACAATAAAATTACATGTGCAACTAGGTCTTAGATGCTTACTACTTGGACTACTCTATATCCCCTTTTTAGGCAATTTTGATATATCATAAGGCAATGCATCAAAATTAGTTGGCCCTTATGAACACCAAAATATGCAAGAAACAAGAAGATATTGGCATGACAACAGTTCAATTTAAAACAAAATTAATATAAGAAAAAATTAGTAGCAAACTACTTATATTATATATTCCAATTGGGGTGTCAACTCTACACTTTTGATTTCCAAGATTTTCATTTTCTTCTTTTGATTTTTTTCTAAAACTTTTTCGAAAGCTTGTGGATACAATGGATTTTTACTCTCCCCAATAACAAACTCATTATATCTATCTGATTTGATCTAAGCAACATTATTACCTCCAATCATAGTCCAATCCAAATCAAAAGAAGAAAGTATTTTTTTTTATGGATCTTGCACGTCAAAAGATATAAATTGTTTCCATTTTGAACAGCTCTATAAGGTATATAACTTAAGTTAGTTTCTCATAAATTTGCAAAAAAAATGATATGTTCTATTAGAAAAATCAAGGACTTTTATACTTGAAATACACTAAATGGAAAAGAAAAAGGCGATAAATTCCAAAAATTATTACTTTTTAAATTAGGAAAATAAAAGTATTATACTCAATTTGCACTATTCAACTAGATTCAAGCTAAAAGAGAAAAGATATTTCCTCTTTTGAAACATGAATATTCACCTAAATTGTGACTAAAATTCTCATATTAAATATATACAAATCACCTGATCAAAAATAGTTTGTGATCCATATCATTATCAAATAAATTTCGGAATAATCACATTGTTGTTTTTGTTGTTTTGGAGTGACTAAAATTCTCATATTAAATATATACAAATCACCTCATTAACTAAAAAATTATATGTGATCCATATTGTTATCAAATAAATTTCGGAATAATCACATCATTGTTTTTGTTGTTTTGGAGTGACGTTTCAAACCATCTATTGTGGTTCATCCTCATGACAAGGATGAAAAACCAGATCTGAAATTAGGTATAAATAACAGAGATGCCCCATGTGCCAGAAGTAACCGTTAGAAATTTAGTTGAGTAAATTAAACAATTTAGTTATAAGAAGAACATTAGAGATTAGTTAGGTCAAAATAATATTAAAGAAGTAAATTAGTTGAGAAAGATATTAAATACTAATATAAAATAATAAAATAATTATTAATATTAAACATAGATAACTATTAAAAAAATAGTAAAAAATTAAAATAAAATAAATAAATGAATAAGTAAAATTATATATAGATATATCTATATCTTTATATATATATAATGAAAGTAAAAACAAATACAATAAGGAGTAAAAACAAATTAAAAAAAACATAGAAGTCAAGAAGAAAAGACAGGAACCCAATTCCCATTTAATTTCTTACTATCACCTCTATTGAGATTCTTCGGATACTTTTCAATTTCAATGGTTTCAGGTAACTCCCTATGATGAAAATGATCAATCCTAGTGATTTCTTTTTTTTAAACAATTATCTATATTTAATATTAATAATCATTTATTATTTTATATTAGTATTTAATATCTTTACCAATTTCGATTTGCAGGCGATAGGCCATCAAAATTATTATAGAAGCAAATTATTCACACTCAGTGCTTCCTCCTCCCTTCCAGCATCACTGACACAACAACTTTATATCACGAGTTTTCTGGGTACTTCCTATTCCAAGTTTGTTTGGTGTAGGTTTGAATCAACTAGGGTAAAAGTTTAATACTTTTACAATAATTGTATCAAAAATATTTCCATCTGAATTTATGAACGTAACTTGTGGCGAGTAGTATTCCTCACAATAAATTAAGTGGATGTGAAGACCTGAGTGAGGATTTACATTGTTTTATTATAAATTTTTATTTCCATTTATAAAAGAAGTTTAAAAGTAAACAAGTTTATATTTCATGAACTCAAAGATTAACCCTAGTCAGATTTCATTTAATAAATTATGGTATGTCTCCCTTGTACTCTCTTTCACTAATCAGTGCTCTATTTTTCTCACCATCATCGATTCATTCTTAAGTTTCAACAATACCATGGTAACTGGGTGAATGACGATCTTTCAGATATGCTAGATAGGGACTAGAGGAGGACAAGTAACCCTATGAATCAAGGCGAGCTTTATCAGAATCTTTCAGATATGCTCAGTAGTGGCAAAATGAGCGAAAACCCTGCAAATCAAAGTGAGCTCTGTCATGGATTTTTGGATATGGTCGGTAGAGATTACAAGAAAGGAGGAGCAGAAACTTTATGAAGCAGTGGTTAGTGGTTGCATGGTTGTGTTGAAAATTTAACTCTTACTTGTCTCAGTTGTGATTTTTGTTATGTAAAGGAGTTTGTTCCTATTAGTTAGGAGTTGTTTCCTAGACTCTTGTATAGTTGAGATATTCTCTCAACCAAGTAATTGTGTGTCCAAGATAGTTTCCCTATCTTGAGACAACACTTCATATATTTATTTGTAACATTATTTGATTAGAGATAATATATAATTCCTTATAGAAATTCAGCATGGTATCAAAGCCTATTTGAGACTTGTCTGAGGGAAATAATAGAGTGTATTTATATTTTTTAATATTTTTTTTAGGTTGTCCAACAATCGTCAATGACAGGTTCCTGCCATGGTGTTGATGCCTGCAATTTAGCATTCCTGTAGTATTTTTTAGGTTGGCATTTTTGGAGGCCGGATCACGTGGTTTATACTACATTGGTGCTTTGATGATGGGAAGTTCGATGCTGGAATGGCAGGAGAGTTCGTGGATCAAATAGCTTATTTGGAGTTCGGTGTAGTTTGTGAGCCATCTAGTTTGGAGTCACAGTGCTTGGTGAAGTGTGAACAAGAAAGAACGATGTGAGAAACCAATGTGTTCAAAAGAGTGATCGATCTGTTGGAGTTGGCTTTGCTCGAGTGGTAAGCCCGATGAGTTAGGGAGCTAGGGAGTTGTTTTTGTTCACATCCTGCCCTAGCTGCAAATATGTGGTGATGTTGGATGCGCTCGAAGGTCAATTGGTGTATTCTGATTCCTGAAGTCGTCGATAAAGTTCAGTGTAGAGCCTGAATTCATTGATGTAGAGCATGAAGCCTTTGAGGCCAAGATCGTAGAAGGTCGAGTGCTATTAATCTTGTGAATAGCTAATTAAGGAATGGAACTCATTGAAAATATCTCTATCCTTCGGTTTTCTAATCTTGTTTTCAAGCCCTTGTAGTCAAGGAAATATATAAGGAATGTGCAACTGAATTTCCCTGAAGATTTTGGAACTGAAGGCTGAGGAGGGTACTTTGACAACTATTGTCGGTGTGGTCAGGTTTTGGGAGGAGAGAACCTACCCAAATTTTTATTTGCAGGAGGAGAGAACCCTCGACACTTTTGTGGCCAGGGATTGAGTCTCAGGAGGTTTGTAGAGATGTCGTGAGGGGCAAAATGGCCTTTGTAACGCCTGGAGTTCTGTTGAAACTCTTACAGCACATGAACAATGACATGAAAGTTGGAGTCAATTACCAAAAAAAAATGCAGGTCTTTAGCATCGTTGCCACCCTTCTTTGGAGTTTTCCTGCCGCTTATCTTCCTCAAAATTGAGCTCATCATAGTAAATCACCTTCAAATTGAGATATGAATTGTGAAATTCCCTTCAGATTGAGGTATTTCGAGTTGGTTGTCATGCGGCCAAGTAAATTGTGTTCGCTGCATTATTTTACTGGTGTTGGTCATCGTTTGGAATGTCCTTGAAGACGGTCTGAAGGAGCATCTTATGAATCTATTAAAGACTTGTGTCATTGAAGAGCAGCATACGAACTTGTTAAGGAGTTGTGCTAACGAGCAACAATGTGCCACATTGAAGCCCATGAGACAAGTTGAAACATGAGCACTTAACACAACAATGTACCACATCATGAGCTCAATGTACCACATCGAAGCTCATGAGACAAGCTGAAACATGAGCGCTCAACGCAACAATGTGCCACATCGAAGCCCATGAGACAAGCTGAAACATGAGCTACACTAAAGAAATACATAAGAAAACTCATCCTATATGGGTGAAGATGGAGAAACCAACTTTTCAACAACGCATACATAAGAAAACTCATCCTATATGGGTGAAGATGGAGAAACCAACTTTTCAACAACGCCCCATATTAGTGTATGTTCTTAAATTTTCTTAAATTTTGAATTTTGTAAGTGAAACATGTTGGCCTGATCAACTCAACCCGCCTCATACTAGTGTATGTGTTCTTAAATTTTGATTTTTGTAAGTGAAACATGTTGGGCCTGATTAACTGAACATGTATATGCAATTAGTTAGAATTGATCACTCTAGCAATTGCTGATTGAAGTTAGAAAGATTTAAGATGAAAGTACTAAGTAAGATTATAGAAGAAGTTGGTTGATGTAGCAATATATGGACAAACAAGGTAAAGTTGCATGTTGAAATAGACCAGACTTAATATTATATTGTATTATGATTCACACATCTTAAGTGTAAGAAATTCTATGATATTTTGTGGTGGTCTTTGAAAAATATGTACCAAGTAACTCCAATAGTTGGAGTGTGTAATGTAAGCCTAATGAGGCATGTGTACCCCTATAAAGTTTGCGGTATTTTAAAACCACTTTGTAATTGCAGGTTTGTGGTAAGACGGAAACCACTTTGTAGTGTTGGTTTGTGGTAAGCCAAAAACCATGTGTGAGAGTGAAGTGGACAAGGATTCTTGTAGGCATGGTTTAGGGTCAATCGACAAAACCCTTGGCATGGTTTAGGTTGAGCCGAGAAAACCCTCGGCCTTGTTAAGTTGGGTATGTGGTGAGCCTTGGTGGTTGAATTGAGTGCCTTGGTGGTATAGTTGAGCCTTCATGGCTGTGTTGAGCCTTCGTGGTTGAATTGAGTGCCTCGGTGGCAGAGTTTAGCCTTAGAGGCTAAATTGACTGCCTTGGTGGCAGAGTTGAGACTTGGTGGCTGAGAGCCCTTGTTGGCATGGTTGAAGGTAATTCGATAAAACCTAGAGCATGGTTATGGGTAATCCGATAAAACCCATGATGATGATGGAAAGGGATTTGCAGGTACAGGTACATGTATGCAGTTATAATGGTTGATAGAACCATGTATGTGAAGGGCATCATAGTAGATTGGCGGTTGCAACGGTTGGAGCCCATGCATTCCGGTGGATGGTTGCTCCTTTATATGGATGTCGACATATTCTTTTGTTTTGTTTGACCACAACTAGACTTTGCAGATTGATATCGAGACAAGTAGTCATTAAGGGAGTGTGTTGGAAAATGTTATTCCTACTTGTATCAGTTGTGATTCTAGCTATGTAATAGAGTATGTTCCTATTAGTTAGGCATTGTTTCCTAGATTGGTGTGTTGTTGAGATATACTCTCAACCAAGTGATTGTGTGTCCAAGATAGTTTCCCTATCTTGAGACAACACTTCATATATTTATTTGTAGCATTATTTGATTAAAGATAATATAGATTTCCTTATGGAAGTTTAACAAGTTGATGACCTTTTTAATAGACAACTTGCTACTCTAATGCGTTTCCACCCAACTTGAATAAGTTTTTGCTAGATAATTGTTTTTTTACATGGTGGGAAAACCTATCATAATTCAGTTGTAAATCAACATTGAGGACAATCATCCTTGGCTATTATTCGCATTGCAGGTTGACTCATCACCGTTATTCAAGGTAAACCATGCTTGAATAACCCGCAAGCCATCACTCTTGCCAGATGCCTCTGAATCTTGGGCAGTTAACCTATTTCCTTACATTGGAAAAATACGAGCTCTAAGCGAAGCATAAGCAGTGCTAGGGGTGTACTCCAAGCTCGTTATTTGCTTCTAAGTCTTAGGTCGTTAACTTGTTTCCTTAAATTGTTTCCTTAAATTGAGTCTTAAATCATTAACATTTTCCTTACGTCGAAAAAAGACAAACTCTTAGCAAAACAAAAACAATTCTAGAGACATACTCAAACCAGCCATTTATTAATAATTACCATGACACAAAAATAAAGCACTTAAATAAAACACTATCACAATTCAAGATATAGTATTTCATTGCTCAAGAGGAATATTATAATGAAACTTGCAATTAAATTCAATCTTTGCAATTATATAGATAATCGTACCTGAACATGTTACATTCGATACATCACTCATTGTACAAAATTAAAATACCGAATATTTAGTTAAAAGGAAATTTTAATTATTATAATTTTCTTATAATCGTTATAACCGATTCCAAGTAAAAATCCATAGAATACCAACATGATATTAAAAAATTCATAGAATACTAACACCAAATTTAAGAAACTCATTGGAATCTTTCATATGATGTTAGTTAGTTAATTCATTATCTCCAACGTAGTCACGGGAAGAGCCAAAAAGCGGGTCTCATTATTGGGTCTCCCCCTTTCGATGCTATGAACCATCATCGTTTCTCTTTTGGTGATAGTGATAGTTATCCGATTTAATGGAGTCATTATCCTACAAAGGGCTATGTAAATAAAATGTAATAAACCAAAAGAAATATTGAATAATTAAAATAATTTAATAAGATTATTATTTAAAAATAAATAAAATGTAATTGATTGTATTGTTTTAATGATTATTTTTACTTACGGTTGTTTTTAATATTTATTCAATTAAGTATACGTTTAAATTAATTTCATATTATATATAATATGAGTTTTGTTTTTAATGTTTTCTAAATAATGATAAAAAATATTTAAATCTAAAATAAATAGAAAATACAGATATTTATTATTGTTGTATAGATATATTTGCAAAGCATTTTATATGAAAAAAATTATATTTTTTTCTTATTTATATGGATTTTATTTTAAATATTTTATATAGGTATATAATCACTTATTATCATGTAGACTAAGACTTCCATTATTAGTATATTTAATTTTAAAGATGTTAATTATCAATTTTCAAAATTATTTGAGAACAAAGTCATTATCTATACTAAAATTTTGAGGATGTTTTTTTTTATTATTATTTTGGCAATTTCTTCATCTGCCTCTTGTTGTACTATTCTTCAATTGTGATCTTGTTTGCATCTTCAACGCATTCATGATGATTATATTGTTGTGAGTGTTTTGTTATATGATATTTGTAAGTAGTGCCCCTTCAAACTAACTTTCATGAAGTAAACTTTTTTCCATGTGCATGGAACTGAATAAATTCCCTTTTCCTCTACATCGGATTAAATGGATATTTAGTTTTATCTAACATGTTCTTTAAGGAATTTGATGTGAAAAGAATATTTATATTTTCTTTTCTTTATTGTGTTAATTCTGTGGAATGATTTTTCCTTTAAAGAGAAGGATAATCTTTAAATCCTAATGTGGTAAAGAGACTGCTTATAAAAATAAAGAATAAAACAAACAAAGAATTAAAGAATTTAGACTATAATGTTTTTAAAGGAATTAAACAATCAAGACTATAATTCATGGGATTCCCCCTTTCCTCAGAATATCCAAATAGGGGATAGTGTCAACCACTAGTTGGAAACTCTGAAGGACTTGATTGGATTGACCCCCTCTTCCTCGGAATATCCAAATGGTGAATAGTGTCAACTATTGACCAATTTAAAATGAGGGAATCCATCTTATTTGTGTGTGTGTGTGTGTGTGCATGCACGAACTATTGACCAAATTAAACTGAGAGAATCCATTTGATTTTTTTGTGCCTCTGTGTGCGCGGGCACACATGTGTGTGAGTGCGTGAGTGTGCACAAGTCAATTAAAATGGTGTCAAGTTAGGCCAATAAGAAGGATAATATTTGATAGCAGTTAGGACACACTTACATCCACAACTTGAAGGTTAAGAAACACTAGCACTCAAGTCAATAAAGGCATTAGAGTCATACAATCATGTATTAAATTTCCTTTGACCTACTAGAATATGGTGATAGAAGAATTTGTAGTTGCAATAGATCTAGAACATTGTTTGATTTTCAATGATCTTAGTTGATTTAGAACTGCAAAAGAGCCTTTAGGATCATTATTCAACCATGCATGGAACCTGGATCGGGATGGAACTTTAATCATGCCTATGATCTATTAAAGTCATGTCAAATATGCTAGAAGAGAGATACTCCTCTCTCTCAAACGTTATAATTCTCCCATTGCAATCTAGGGTGCTAAAATCAAATGTGATAAAACCATAACAAGAGAAATACTTGGCCATCCACAATGTATAAAGGGCTTGAACATGTGCCATATTCATGGAAATTATTTCAAGTTAATGCCAGACCAAATCCCAACTAGAATTTAGAATCATATTTCATTAAGAAAATGAGTAGTTGTGATAATGTCTTCTATTCAAATCCTAGCAAACATCCCACTTTTAAAAAAAATGTGTCATTCTTCAATTAAATGCAAGGGGTGAAATAATTTATCTTTGGGTTTATTGTTCACTAAACATCGGTTCCTCCCCCTGGACACACATAAAATCATTATCCGCCACATCTCTTAAACAAGAAAAACAATAAATATTATAAAAGGAAGGTCCCTAATCTGCAAAATATTTATGCCTTATTAGTGCTAGTTATATTTCCATCCTCACAGACAAATTTTGGGTTATTTAATAGGTTCCTCCATGTTTCCATCATGAACTCGTGTAGTGGAATCATGTTCTAAGTAGGATGATCTAATTTTTTTTGGGGTTTATAGTCTAATTTTAGATGTATAAAGTCATATTTTTATATAAAAGCGAACTTAATAGATATGTAACTGATAAAGTAAATCCTAATTAAAGTTGAATCGGTTAATGGGACACCTTATAAGAAGACAATAACAAGAGAGCAAAGGTCAAGAAAGAGAGGTCCCAAAATTAGCTTCATTGCACAATGCATGTAATAATTCATAATGGAATTCTTCTGCAATTCTCGTGGTCTCTCCATCCCTTTGTATTTTTGTAATGTATTCATTTCTTACATTTTTATCAATGTTCTTGTAATTAGTTTTATGGAAAATTGGAATGTTTTATCTCCTTCTCTCTCCATTCAAGCCTTCTAGATCTTAATCCCGGAGATCTAGATCATAGGAAAATTTATGAAACTAAAATTGTTCACAAGAAATTTTAAAACAATTGAAAGAGACACCTCAAATTCCATGCATTTCATCTTGAGGCTAGGCATAGAAGCATTAAGATCCCTCTCCCTATCTTTTAAAATCTACAAACACTAGTAGTTTTAATTCTACTATAAGGAAAGCTTATCTATTATCTAGCTAGAAAAACTAGATTATAGTTGTATCTTCCAACTTTTATAAATAAATAAAAATATCAAATTTTCATTAAAATTTTCAAATATAAAATATCAATATTACTTAAAATAATTCTAATGGCTCTAAATATTAAAATATACACATTTCTCCATATATATATATATATATATATTATATTTTTTATTATTTTTTTACCATTTTATTAAAAAAAATTGTTTGTCAAGTTGTATGTGATTTTCCATGCCCCGTGGCTTGAGGAGATGCGACCCACAAGCATCTAATCACACCAGCTCTAAATTCACTAGATTTTTTAGGATATCTCCTCCTTTAACACAAGTCACGACCACCCCTTAAAGTTTGATTTTGTATAGCCTCTAAAACTCATTTTCAACTAGTTTTGAACCAATTATATTAATGGAACTTTGACCATTTTATTAATATTTATATGTGATTGTGAGCCTCATGTATGAATTTCTGCGGTGCACCTCAATGTTTCCGAGCTTTAATCACTTTTTCTAATTTTTTAAACCTGTATTGCATTAGATTCATATATGAACATTAACAACAACAACTTGGACAACGTGAAATAGTGGAACTTAGGGGGCGATAATAGCATCAAAGCAATTGCATGGGGATATCTTAGTTGAGCTTTCTTATGGTGCATTCAATCTTCTGTTGTGTCTACAGTTACAGATTTCGATTTTATGTATCTGATTCTGCGGTCCATGTTGAGAGGCAAAGTTTAAAAAACAAACGCTGGTGGGGAATTTGGTTTGCTTATTGGGTGTTGATATCAGTCACCTGTCTTGTTCCATGTTTGGAGCTACCACCATCTTTACATCAGTTTGTAGTCGTTTTTAAAACTTTGTTGGGAAACGATTAGTCGTCCCGGGAATGAAAAACGCAGGTCTTTGGCCGTTTTAATCTAAAATAAGCGTGCAGGCAGTCTCAGCTTCACGCATTTTGGAATCCATGATCGTACGCCAGTCCTTTCTTTTGGAAATGGGGTGCCTGCAAGTGCAGTGTGAAGAGCAGGGCGTTTCGCTTTCCATGAATGATTGACTGAACGCATGCAGCCTTGTCCTGCACTCACCATCCCTGCACCACACCAAACCCTGTGATGGTCACTCACTACTCTCCCTCTTCAACACCAAATTCATGATCCTCTCACTTTTTATGGCCAATCGAAGCGATACATTAAGCGTTTCTTTTGGGACTCTCCCTCCCTAACACCATATTCATGGTTCTCATACTTTTTATTATTTTAAATTTGAATGGAATCCATATATTCCTACTTCTCATACTTTCTATTATCTAAATGGAATCCATATATCAAGCGTTTGATTTGGGTATTCTAAATGTTTCATTTTTCAGTGATCTCCGTTGGATTTATAATTGATTTGGCCAAACACCATTATCAAAATTCTACACTACCATACACCATAGTGAAAGGACCTAGATTAGGAAATAATTTGAGAAGATTTAGTATTGTTTGGTTTTTGTTTCTATTTTAAATTGAATCACAGAAGACAAAACTTTGGAGACACATTTTAGTTGGGATAAAAAGTTATATTTAAAGAAAAATTGAATTATGTGTATGGTTTTTATTTAGTGAAATTTAGTATTAATGTATGATTTTGTTGATAGTTAATTATAATGATGTTAAATAGAGATGTTTATTTTGAAATAAGATCTTCAAAATTTTAATTTAATTATCAATAATTATGAAGTGGATGGTAGGGATTTAACCTCCATAAAATATTCTAGAATATTCATAATAATATATACAAATCAGTGGTACAAATTTATCTCCAAAGCAATTATCTTCTTTTTATTTTTTTAGTTAAATTGAATATTTAAAAAAATGTCATACTAACAAGTTTCACATAGAGTGAGTTATGGTTTTTTGAGTGTGTAGTATTGATATGTTATGATATTGTAACAAAGCCTATTTATAAATTAAGAATATCCAGGGTAAAGTGGAGCTAAATCTTCATAATTAAGAATATTGTTTCATGTTTTTCTAAATGTATATATGATTAATTTATATATTAATCAACAATAAGATTTTAAAATAATGAAATAATTTTAGTCATATATATATTAATATATATAATTTGAGTAAAATAAGATACATATGAAGTGGCGTTTTGGGATGTTTGTTATGATTGATGTCTATAATGTTTATCGATCATGTTTCTATATAGTTACATTTACTATTTAAATTAGTGAAATTAAGTTGAAATATTTTTAACTAATCAAAAATCATATGTTTAGTAAATTTTTAACAAATTTATTTCATAAAATCATCTCTCTGAAATTTTATTAATAACTTATAAAAATTAAAATAAGAATATATGTAAATTATATAAAATAATTTAAATTCAAATTAATTTTTCTAAATTATTAATAAATTTTTATAATAATCTAATAAACAAATTTCAGAAATATAAAAATAAAAATTATTAAAAAAATAATTATATTCTTTTAACTGTAAAAAATAACCCAATTAATACCATACTTTATTTTACATTCAGAATTTTTGCAATGTCTACCTTTACTTATTAATGCCCTTTTTCAAAGCTCATTGAAAATATTTAATTCAAAATTATTATAACAAATTTCATCACTTTATATATTAAATATAAAAATGAAAGTCAATTAAAAGTAATTACCATTCCTTTTAACTATAAAAAAATACCAATTAATGCAGCCCATTTATTTTAAATTCAAAATTTTACAATTCTAATTTTTAATTATTTGTGTGCCCTTTACCTCAAACTCCATCAAAAAAAGGGACCATTACCGGCTCAAAAACACCACAACTCTATTACAAACAGAGACCATTTCGCAGTCGAAATTATATGCAGTAATTCACCATATCCAAAATCAACAAACGATATATAGAGTTTATTTCAGACTTTGGTCTCCCACTCATGAGGGATGGGAGCAATTTATTCGTGAGTTTCGTTAAAGTGGGTAGATAAGAACAACTGATTGGTGACGTTAGATGTGGAAGTGGGTAGATAATGGTAGGGTTAAGCAGTGGGAATATTTGCAGTGCAACATGTGCCCCAGCCTGTTTCGTGGAGAACGTGGAAAGCTTTAGTAAAGATGTATATAATGTCCAACATATATATTATTATATGTGTAGCCCAGCCCAAAGTAGAGTTTGTCCATCCTGGGGAACTGGCAACAATGGTATGAGGTGCCAAATAGGGCATATGTGCATAGTTAGTGTAAAAGACCATGAACAGCATTTCCCTGTTGTGAGATAAGACAGTTGGTGTTGTACTCTGCCAACATTGTGTCGTGGCATTCAAGACGAATCTTCTTCTCTCATCATATGATTTGTGTTTTCTACTCCTATCTGTGTTGTGAGCTGCTCATGAAAGTTTCATGCACATTGGAAATCTCATAATTCAATCGCTCTAATCACGCCCTAATTTGATTTAGTGATCATTTATGCTCTCAGTAATTTTAATTTTTCAGTGAACCCACCATCAATAATTAGCTTTCATTAATTTGTGTCACAAAGCTCAGAAAACATTAATTAAAGTCACCAGGTTCTTTATCATCGCCCTATAAAGATCATGGGGTTGGAGGAAATCACATTTCATAGCGTTTCCAAGTATTTTCTTTTGTGGAATTAATGGCGCAGAATGTCTCAGATGAAGCAGGAGGGATGGGCAGCGAAATTCATCGACAACTCAACTTTGCAGGGATGGGCAGCGAAATTCATCGACAACTCAACTTTGAGCTGGAGCAAGACTACAATACACAAATCATGGATGATGTTCTATTTCTCCGGCGACATGAAATCTCTACTTCAGAACGACAACAACAACAGCATCGGCAACAGCAACAGCAACAGCAGCAGCAGCAAGCGAATTGGGAGGCAAATATTCACGAAATGTACGAGATGTCACTCTTCCATAGCCAACATGGTGGGGCATCCTTCACTTCTCCTAGCAATAGCAATATTTATAATAACATTACTTGTATCGATCACAGATCAGAACCTAATGGATATAATACGGGAATCGCTACTGCTAATTATCTTGGGCCAGAGCTCTTGAATTTGCTGCAGCTCCCTGTTGTTTGTTCTACAGAGTCTGATTCGGTATCCATTCGAAGCTCAATTTCCAAGACTCCCACCATGTTTCCGACTCCCAACAACGAAGCCAGCGATTCAATAAACTGCGCCCACCATGAGCCTGTGGGTCTCTATGATCTTCATCACCACTCTCAGCTGAAAACTCTGTTTCATATGAATGCGTTTTCCCACCCCAGCTATCAGCTCACCTCTCCAAATCCACTCTTCTCTCGCTCTCGCTCTCATCTCGAGTTTGACAGCAGCGCAGAAACAGCAGCCCACATGCAGCAGGAATTGGGAGGTGAAGATCAAAGACAATTTGGTAATTCCCTCATGGATTTCAAACGTGAAGTTTCTCTGTTTAAAGCAGGAGATCATGGCAGGGGAGCCAATCATTTTGCAACGGAGAGACAAAGAAGAGAATACTTGAATGATAGGTACCAGATCCTCCGTTCTCTCATACCGAATCCCACTAAGGTAACCTGTTTTTTCACATTTCCAAAACATATTGCATCCCTCAAAATTCTGTCGCAGTGGAAAAGAGTTTTACCTTGTATTGGATTATTATTTAGGGTTTCTGGTTTTTTTTTAAGACGGTTGGAGTGAAGTTAATTTAGAGGATCGGCACAGGGTTCAATCAAAGGCATACATCAATTAATTTCCAGTTAAATCTAAAATACCTTATTTTTATATTATACTTAAAAGAGCCTTACACCAACCATGTTTGAATTTGGATAATTTTTCACTCTTTCTTTTCTGATCTCAAAGATTGCAACATATATATATATATATTAGATATTTACGTTTCATATCTTTTCTATCATAAGGCCTTTCTTCTCCTCCTACTTAAATCTATATTTGGAATATTTGAATTCTCATAATATGTCATTCTTTCTTTTCTGGCCTTAGACTAAACCCATATTACACGATATATATTAAATATTTTTTCCTCATATTCTTTTTATATCATGGAGTCTTTCTTCTCTTTCGGCCATTTAAAATGTATATATTAAATATTTGAATCTGGATAATTTGTCACTCTTTCTTTCTTGCTTTTAGACACTAAGCTTATGTTGCTATATATATATATATAGTATATATATATACTTTGATATTTTTTTATATCATATAGATTTAAATTTATATATTGAATCTTTGAATTTGAATATTTTTCATTCTTTTTCTATTTTCAAATTATAAGTTTGTATTGCAATATATATTAGATATTTATTTTTTTATTTTTTTTTATATCATAGTCTTCCTTGTCCCTCTACTAAATCTTATATATTGGATATTATAATACTAAATATATATATGGATATTATATAACTGATTATAGATTTATAAACTAATTATAATAGTTTTTGGAAATTTAAAATTAAATATGATTTTTGAATTAGGAAATTTTTAAGAATAAAAATTATCTTAAATTTAAATCTTGGTTAATTTTATTAGTCTTTAATATACAAATTTAACAGTGTTGGCAATATTTTGTAATATTATTCAAAATTTTGATGATTTTATATAATGTCTATAAAAATTTGGAGATTTCTATGATACAATAATTTTATACTATAAATTTTGGGCCAAACATTTTTAGAAAAATGAAAATTAGCTAATATGTTTTTTGGGAAAAACCATAGAACATTAGCCCACTTGCTAATATTAGCACCTAAAATTTTCCTTAATTTGAATTGAATAGGTATATTTGCAAGGTTCATACTAATGTTAATTAATATTTTTGAATACACAATTTACATTAACCACCAATGACATAAATTTTTAACTTGCTTTAGATTAATAATTTAACAATTTAACTTCACTTTTCACACTTTTCCATTATCCGTATCCATATGAAAAATATATTATTCTTAATTGATAAATTTATAAATATTTGTATATTTTCAATAAATTTTAGATTTTTATATCTATTTATATTTTTCCTTGAATTTTTTTTTTTAACTAACCCAAAAACTCTTTTTCTCTAATCCTCGAATCTCTTTTCTCTAATATTTTTATTTTCTATCCTCTAAATTCTCTATATTCACATCCCTTCTCTACCCTACATATCCATAAATACATCTCAAGGATATCAATATATCTGTCACTCCCTTATTGAAAAATGAATTCTTGCCCAACTAATACGCTACATTCAACTTTTGGCCATTGAATCTAGGTGCGCATTGGGTTTATTGTGTCTGTACTCATTAGCATTATTCTACACTATCGTTGAAACTTTTGTGACAATATTACATCTAACAATACATTTCATACCTAACTAGCTAATATTTCACCCCATTTTATTTTCCCTAACTGTGTGATGATGCACTGAAGGTCGACAGGGCCTCCATTGCAGGAGACGCAATAGTTTATATAAAGGAGTTGCAGCGTACAGTAGATGAACTGAAAACATTGGTGGTGCACAAGAGATCACGCAGTGTAAGAGGAATTAGCAAAAAATTGAGAGTCGGCAACAGCGCAGCAGCAGATATGGAGAGCTCCTGCCAACAATCTTGGGTTCAAATTAAGGATATAAATAAGTTCATGACAAACGAATCTCTGCGAAGTTCATGGCTGCAGAGAACTTCACAGCGCGGAACCGAAGTGGATGTTCGCATCGTGCACGACGAAGTGACCATCAAGGTTGTTAAAAAGAAATGCCCCAACTTTATACTTTGCATGGCTACCATTCTGCAGGACCTTCACCTTCACATTCTTCATGCAAGCGGTGCTAACATTGGTGATCACCATGTCTTTCTATTCAATACAATGGTAAGAATACACTCAATGCAGTAAGAATACATTTGATTTAATTTTATAGGTTTTGTTTTTTATAAGTGGAAAAACTTATTATAATTTAGTTGTCAAATTTGTTTTTATTTAAGGAAAACTATTTTATCTGGTCTGTGGACAGTATCCAGCAGGCTTTCACTTTTGCTAGATATTTCTGGTTCTTGAGCAGTTAACCTGTTTCCTAAAATCCAAGAGAATACTCTTTTTTGATGGTTTTTTTAATGGTTCTGAAAACTTTAACGTTACAACACTGATAAATTTAAAATGGTGTTTTAATTTTTTATTTAGTGTTTATGCATAGTAATTTAATTCATGTTTACATCATATCATATTAGATAGGAAAATAATAAATGAGAGAGTATATATTTCACAGTAATTCATATTGAAATAATTTTTGAAAAAAACCATGTGGAAAATGTTTAATCCTGTAGGCAATTTCTTGTGAACTGAAGAATGTCGAAATGGATAAAAAGTGTTTTCCCAAAAATTAAACTATTTTTCGCCAGTTCACTTACTGACTTTATATTTCGACATACTTGCAGATTTGCGAAGGTTGGAACGTATATGGAGAATCCATTGCCATGAAACTGATAGAGGCATTAGATAGAAAACCAAGTTTGTAGAAAATTTAAATAGCGATGGAGATGAGTCTGAGATTTGCTTTGTTACTCAACTGTTTCTTCGCCAAGTCAAACACCAATTCATGCACCATTTGGCTCATTGAAGTACACAAAGATGAAGATCTCTTATGAACGTTACCACAACGACTAGTATAACTTGAATTTTAAATTGAATGCGATTTTGAATATCATAAATGGAGTGATTTGAATTTGAATGCGTTGTTTAATATGGTGATTTGAATCTGAACAAGTATTTGACAGTTTTGAGAAGAGTTTATAAAGATATTCACAAAATTTGAATTAGAAAACTGATGATTAAATTCATATAATTATTATTTTAAAATTTATTAATTATATTTAATATTAATTTATTAATAATAAAATAATTCTTTATTTTAAAATATTTTCTTAATTTCTAAAAATTAAAATCAATCAAAATAATCTATTAATTAGTAATTATTTTAAGATCTAATTTATTCAATAAAAATATTTAATATATTGAACTATACCACTCTTTAGCACAATTAAATTTAAATATTTAAGATATTAAACTAAAGCCTCTTAGCACAATTAAATTTAAATATTTAAGATATTAAACTAAGGCCTCTTAGTATAAGTGAATTGAAAAAAAAATGTTAGCAATTTTTTATTAAGTCATATTATTTTGGGAAATTCATTTTTAAACGCTTATGAGGGAGCGCTAACGCTTACACTAATCCTTGTGGCAACCAGTGTAAGACCCGTATAAAGAAATAGATTCATTGTAATTACAAATCAAATTTGATCGCAACAAATTCTTACCTCCCAATATAAATTTAAAAAAAAAATCAATTTAATTTTTTAAAAAAATTTAAAAAAAAAAAATTTAAAAAAATAAAAAATTTAAATAAATATTTTGATTAAAATATAGGCCGATAGTTGGGATAGGCTGGTCATAGTAATGATCGGCACTTTGGTAATTAGTACCGCCATCTCTTACATGCTCAAGGAAATGGGTGTGGCGACTCTTGGCATGAATGCATACTCGGGAGGTGGGAAAGGTGGTGGGACAGGAGGTGAGGTGAGGAATATAGAAAGGCGAGGGAGGCAAGCGTCCATTGTTGGAGTGTTTGCTTGTGGCGGAAGTTGGTATCGTAGTGGTGTGGGAGGAAGACAAAACTAGAGATGCCAAGCTCGACGATGAATGCCATTCAAACCCGGGTATGTTATTTGGCCTCGCTCTTGCAATGTAATTATGTTATGGTTGGGGTTTCGCTGGGGTGAGAGGAGGGTAAATAGGAGGAAGGCCTGGGGGTAGAGAACTGCTGGTGGCAATGGGGAAGGCAATTATTAGCAATTGCCTGGTTTTGTATCCATACCCTTTGCCTAACGGTCAGTGGCTATGACCGTCGGGGGGATAATTGCATGTTGTTGCATTTCGACACACCACGTTCCTTAAACTATGCTTGGGGTAAGGCTAACTATGGCAAGCGAGAGAGTGAGGGGCATGAGATGGATGAAGGGGGCGAGGCAGTTGCTAGGAGGCATGGGAAGCAACCATTATAACAGCATGCAAAGCAAGTGTTGGGTTAACCGGAATTCCTCTAGGGCCGAAGGCAAGGCCAAGGACTCTGAGTGGAAAGCCAATTGGGTGGCACTGAGGGGCAACATTATTAATCCCTAGGTAGAGGGGGAAAGGGTCCTGAGTTATCCCTGGCAAACTGCAAGGAGAAAGAGGGGATTGCACGAATGGTTTAGGCAAGGGAAGGTTGACCCGCATGGGAAGGAAAGTAATGGGGAGTGGAAAAGGGGAGCGACAACGGGCTTGGTCTATGGACCTCCCCATGGTCGGGCACAACCTAAGGACCAGCTCAACTCTGAGGTCAAGAGAGCAAGATGAGAGGAGAAGCAGGGGGTGGAACATAGCGATGACAAAACAATTCAGAAAATAGTCCAAACTACAATGTTGTGTTTAAACTGTTGCTATCACCAAGATTCATGTAAGCTGGTCATGGATCGTGTTGTGAGGGGACGCGGTCGTGGCATGATAGGCCCGACACCTAGGAAAGATAAGGAGACTAACACGTCAGAGCCGGGTAGAGGCAGGAATTCAGTAGAACACCTAATCACTGAGGCAAGAGAGGCTTACTGTGAGGGGATGAATGCAAGACTACAGAATCTATTTGAAGAGTGGGAGGAGGAATTAAAACAAGGCAGTGAGACAGAGGAAGAAATAGAAAATTGGAGGACCTTAATCCTGGATCTGGGCAACACTCGAGGAAGAATGACGCAGTTTAAGCAAACTCTTTACCTATATTGGTTAATGAAGAGTTTATTAGGCAAAGCAATGGAACATATTTATGTGGGAATGGCAGTGACACTACAAGGTATGTCGAGTTACAAGAAGGATTTGCAGAAAATCCTTTTTCAGCTGCACAAACAAGACATTGGACTTGATAGAATTGACTGCCACATCCCTTGCATACTAGAACTGAATGACATGCTTGGGGCATCCGCCAAGGATCTATCACTTGTTGAATCTGCCTTAGAGGGGCAGAACGAATAGACCCTTACTCATGCATATTTTTGTTTTATGTAGATAGCTTTTAATTTCTGTGATGCAAATATCAGTTTAGATAGTTATGTAGTGTATGGACATGAAACAAAGATATATCTATCTTGGCTAGAGAGATTAAGACTTTATTGTTTTTGGATGGTTTACAATGCTGATAGGTGGCTAACAGACTTGGTTTCCCTTCAGGGCAAGTTGAGGCCACATGATCAATCTTTGTGGTGTAAACTTGCATTTGTTTAATAGAAAATGGAATGGTCATGCGAAGCTTAACAAAAATAAATAAATATATCGTAATTATATTTCTTTAATATAAATTTTAATAATAATAGAAAAAATTAGACATTTCATAAAATTGGAAAGATGCTAAGAAGATTAGAATGCTCTGTGGGTAATGATGGCACTCACAAATCTAAAAGTTGTTTAAAAGTTTTAATCTACATAGTGTAGAATAGAGGGTGGTGCGGTGTAGAATTGCTAAATCACTTCATGATGTGAAATCACCTAAGAAAAAATTGACCCCAAAATTCAATGGCTCACCAATTTCTCAAACCAAAAATCACCCCCCAATTAACTATCCTTTTCAAAAATAATAATAATAATAAGTGGAAAAAATTTGAATTATGTAAAAAAACCAATAATTTACAAATCTAAAAATTTAATTTATTTAAAAAAAAAAACTAAAATTATAAAAATAAATACAATGGAAACATACTTTTTATTATTAAAAAAAATATTATACATTTATAATTCACTTCTATGATAAAATAACATGATTTACAAATTTAAAGTTAAACATATCACAAATGTTCCAAAGTTGCCCTATAGAATTCGAGGCTTTCCTAATTTGTTGAAGCACTATTTTTCACTTGACTAAACTAATCTGAATTTACTCGTTGCATATCATAAAATGGCAAATGTAGAGCAGTCTTCAAAGTATAAACATATGACCGCTACACCCTCTCACGTTGAATTGACTCTGACTTATAACGCTCGTGTTACAACTGTACATTTTGATAAATGTAAACTATTTTAAAATATGATACAGCCTCCAGCACCGAGTTAGGAGACTCGATCACCGAGTTAGGAATGATATTGGAGATAACTTATTAGGTTTAAGTGTGATATTAATGGATGGTTTGTGTGTTTGTTTATATATATATATATATTTTAAGTTT
>APFE030324870.1:87472-112004 GCA_000404065.3 Pinus taeda | reverse complement strand
ATCCTCTAAAAAAGTACCCGAATATTTTTTTTATAAAAACTAAAAAAATTACGTGCATTGAAACTAAAAAAAATAGCATTAAAGCTAAAAGATCGCTACATTATTTTTATAAAATTTCAATTCTCAAATTTGCACACGGCTGCTTATTTCATAAAAGGTAATTGAAAAGTTGAATTTACTTTTTCTGTGATTTTATGCAGCAGCGATTTGTCAGCGTTCCTATCCATGGTTACACAAAGCCCGAGCTTCATTGTTCTACACAGCCACACTGTTTGTTAGCTCAACAGGAGCAGCACAGTGGATGCTGGACATAAACTGATAGAAAGCTTTGACCAAAATCATTCACCAATGACCTACATCGAATTGGAAACTGACGAATTATTTGTCGTACTGAACCAAATCAACGAATTTCAGAATTATTTTTGCCGATATGGCCGAACTTGGTAACTATGGTATTAATTGGACAACGGTTGTATATGATTATTGTTCGATTTTGGTTTTGGTAAAATGGGCATATATAGCCGCCGCCCAATTAATACCCTATAGCATGCTCAATATCTGTTGTCGTCCACAACTAATAGAAAAACATGAATAATAGCAGTGACATAATAATAAAAACTACCTAGCTATTTTTTGACTAGACATGTATTTAGATATTCAATTAAGCATTAATCGATGGAGACCCATGAGGGCTTCACTCAAGGAACCTATGGCATATCACGTGCGTTCGTGGCACACTGAACAATGCCCCTAATTTGACGACATATTAGAAAATACTTCTAAAAATCACATTATTTAACCCCCTACTAATGCAAACCCAATACACCACCTCAATTTAAAAAACCCCTACTTTCATTAAATATTGTAGGTATCCATTTTTTATACCCCTTTATAATTTTTCATTAACTTTAAGCTCCATTTTTTTATACCTACCAATATAAAATCTATTTACTCCTATATATCCCCTAATACATTATGCCATTTTTTCCTCAATAAATATCCTTCAATATTAACCCACCCACGTGTTATGGTATTGCTCCTATAGTAAAACCCCATGTAGAACTCATAGTAAAACCCCAGTGTAAATACCAATAAAAGAATTAGCCTTCCTTTGGAAACCTAAAAAATATCCCGATTCTTTTAAGTAGTAAAATAAAAAGACGACCAAATCGTTTTCCCATCGAATGACCGTGGATGGAAATTTAGAGGCATTGGTTGAACTAAGTAGGTGAGGAAGAAACAGCTATGTAGAGAGGTCCGTTTAATACTAATATAACAAAGCATTACTTAAAAGATATTTAATACTAATAAAAATGTGTTATTATGACAATGTATTTCTTAATAAAAATGTGTTATTATGACAATGCATATTTTAAAAGCTATTTAAATATCATAAACATGATATGTGTATTATGACAATGCATTTTTTTAGTAAAAAAGTGTTTTTATGACAATGCATATCTTAAAAGCTATTTAATATTTTAAACATGATGGGTATAGGATTTTATCTATAGAACTTGTAGACACGGAGAACCATCAATATACTTTTATAATTATTTCACATATTAACTAATCTTTTATATGTATCAATAATTTAAAGATTTTCAATTTCTAAAATATTAAATTTTATGTTAATTTTGATATTTTTTTTAACAAATAGTACAGGATTCAAAACCAAACTAATTTAACTGTAAATTTATATCATAATATGTGTTGTTTGTCATAAATTAAAAATCACAATATCATTATCAGTAAAGAATAAATATTCAGAATAACGATAGAAAACCATAGGACAAATCAACATTGCATTAAGTTTTAAATCTAAATCTCAACTGTAGAAAGTGCCAAAAGCCATGATTAATTTGTAGAAAACTCGAAAAGAAATATGGCAATAATTCATCACATTCAGGGTGACAATAATTCATCACATTCAAGGTATGGTGGAGAGGATGACAATAATAACTCCCACTACTCACACAAACTGAATAAGAAATATAACAACAACTTGTCACATTCAAATAACAAAAATAAGATAGAGGATGACAACAATCACTTTCACCATTCACAAAAGCCTTCCAAGGTACACACTTAACTATTAATATTTCGTACTAAAGTAAAGAGTTGTTTTTAGTGTGACTTTTTTGACTTGCAGAAAAATTCGAAGTGAAACTTTGACTTGTGTTATTTAAATTGGTTTTTTGACTGTATATATGGATTCAACACCATGAAAATGACACTAAGATTGTATAGGGATTACCCATTAAGTTTATGATTTCATTAAATTCCTGCTAGATTTTAGAGAAATTTAATCGGAAAAATCCACCAGAAATTTTTTCGAAAAATGGACAAATCCTTAAATTATTAAATATTATGCATGTTCATATCCGTGAACCCACTTATGTCAAAACATTGAAAGACATACCATTTTTAAGGATGAGATATTGCAAGATGTGCATTAACCAGGTACCAACTCTGTAATTGAAGCATCGACATTTGACAGAGGAGCGTGAGACACAACAAATGATGGGGACGAAATACCGGCAGATTGTGAAACCCTAGAGCCACAACTAGTGGACTTGGTGTTTTAAGAAACATGAGATCTCACAAAATCAAGTTGTGTAGGATCCAGTAATGTCACAGAATGAGATGAAAGCATCAAAATGACCAAAGACATTGGTGGACGAAGTGATAAGTTAGCTTGTGTACATAAATTACAATGTCAAAGATTAAATAGTGGCGGTAAAATTTTAAGAATGAACCATAAAGTAAAATCTATTTGCAAAGGTAATTGTATTCTTGTATCCTTGAATGTTAAAATATAACAAAGCAGGTAAATACCTAAAAGCAAAATTGTAATACGATAATGTCAATCCTCTTGAAATCAATAGCACAGATTAAAACATACCCATCACTAATTGATAATCACTTTAGAGAGTGAGTCAGAGTAAATGTTAATTTGAAATCTTACTAAGTTCCAACAACTTTTGTGTTGACGTGGGTCTCATCTTCAGGAAATAGTCTTGCTAAGCCAAAGTCTGTTATCTTAGGATTCTGATTTTTTTCCAACAAAATATTGCTTGCTTTAATATCCCTATGAATAATCCGCAGTTGAGAATCCTCGTGCAGATAGAGAAGTCCATGCACCAGTCCCACTATAATGTTGTAGTGTCTCTGCTAATCAAGCTCGTTGCGTTTGTTTGGATCTGTATCCATCCCTGGATGTAGTACGCTAACTAATCATCATGACCGAGCTAAATATATTGGAACATTAATGCTTTATTTCAAATACAAACTAGAACGAAATGTTGGAAATATTAATCCCAACCACCGCGTTAAACACCCTGACAACAATGATACTTGTCAGAAGTATTTTTGCAGGTTGCAATTTTGTTTGCAGACAGAAGGACTGAAGTTTGAGCAAAAGTACATCGTTGACCATTCCGCAACACAACAGATAAGTTAAGGCACTTAATGAAGTTTAGTAAATAAGTATGGCAAGAATTCACTCTGTGACTATTGCCCACACTCCACAACACTTGCAAATTCATAAAACCATTTATTATGTAAAATCGTCCATGTTATGTGTTAAATATTTTCTCTGTCATGTATTAATGTGAACTTTGTATGTTGAGATAAATATGAATGTAAAAGTCATTTGCATTGTTGGGCAAGTTAGAGAGAAAGAGAGATGGTGAAAGTCTGTGAGGTAGTGAGGAGAAAATTGTGGAGCAATTTGTGGTGGGCACGTGAAAAACAAAGTTTTACAGACAGTTACTCTGCAACCCCAGTGAAGCGTAAATCACAGTAAGTTTTTGTGTTTTCACTTGGAGCTACAGCCTCCATTTATCACGTGAATGCATTTTCCTATGTTTTGAAATATAATCTAAAGCATGGTTTGTTGCGATATGGTTTTAAACCTTCACAAGAGCCAGAATCCTTTCCTCTGCCCCCTATAAAATTTCCCAACATGGTATTAGAGCAAGTTAAACTCTGTTAGTGTAAAAACAAGTGCTTTTACTAGCAATTAAAATTTGTTTTGAGGGAAAATTGTTTTTGAGAAAATTTACCAGCGGGTAGAAAGTTTTGTTTACACTCAGAAATAGAAACATCAAGCACAAGCTTGACTAATCCTCAGATACCTCAGTTTAATAGAAAAAATTATGATTATTGGGCTATTACAATGAAGGCCTTGTTTTCTTCTCAAGACGTTTGGGATTTGGTGGAGAATGTTTTTCAAGAACCAGCAGATGCAGTAGCATACATTGACTTTTCTCAAGCAAAAAGGGATTTGTTGATGGAAAACAGGAAGAAGGATGCAAAAGCCCTCTTCTAAATTTTTCAAGCAGTTCATGAAAGTATTTTCCCAAGGGTTGCAGCAGCAACGAATTTCAAGCAAGCATGGGGCACTCTCCAGACAGCCTAGCAAGTCATGGCAAAAGTCAAGACAACAAAACTACAAATGTTGAGAAGAGACTTTGAGACACTTTTTATGAAAGACTCTGAGAATGTGAACTCATTTTTTACACATGTAATTGGGTTGGTTACTAAAATTAGGTCTCATGGTGAGACACTTGAGGAAAGGAGAATAGTTGAGAAAGTTTTGAGAAGTCTGCCAGCAAGGTTTGATGCCATTGTTGTGGCCATAGAAGAGACAAATGATCTCTCACATTTCTTAGTGGATGAGCTTCATGCATCACTGATTGCTCATGAACATAGACTGAATAGAGAAATAAGCTCCTCATTGGAGCATGCCTTCAAGGCACAAGCTTCATTTGGTCAAGGTCGAGGTAGAGGAAGATCATATGCTATAGGAAGAGGAAGAAGCCCACACATAGGTGGAAGAATCAGCCCTTCAAGCTCAAGTGGAAGGGGCAACAATCAAAATCCAAGTCAAGGCCCAAGCCAAAATCAAGCACAAGGTCAGAGGTATGATAAAACAAAAGTTCAATTTCATTATTGTAAGAGGTATGGTCATTATGCAAATGAATGTAGAAAGAAGCAATATGACATTAGTAAAAAACCAACTGTAAATTTCACAAAGGAAAATCAGAACCATGATAGCATGTTTTTAGCTTGTAATATAGCACAAGAAAAGCAAAGTGATATATGGTATCTAGATTGAGGGTGTAGTAACCACATGTTAGGGAACATAGAAATGTTTTCCAATCTAGATGAAAGCGTGAAATCTGAAGTGATATTAGGGACTAATAACAAAGTCCCTGTCATGGGCAAAGGAAGAGTTAACATCCTAACAAAGAAGGGGGAGAAGAAGTACATCTCAGATGTTTATTTTGTCCCTGGTTTGAAACTTAACCTCATAAGCATTGGACAACTCATGCAAAAGGGCTACAATGTCTTTTTCAAAAATGATGAGTGCACAATTTTGGATAGGCCTCAAAGCAGACAGTTTATTGCCAAGGTTCAGATGACAAACAATAGAATGTTTCCCATAAAGATAAGATCATATTTGAAAGAAGAAGGTGCACAAGCAAAACTATCAATGAACTCACAAGAGGATGGAAGAAAATATGCATTTGTCACACAAGTCAACTATTAAGGAGAGGTCAAAGATGAAAATTGGTTATGGCATTTGATTTTGGTCATCTCAACTTTGGAGTTTTGAATTTGCTGCATAGGAAAGGCATGGTGAAGGGATTGCCACTCATAGAAAAACTGGACAACCTATGTGAAGGATGTATCTTGGGAAAGTAACATAGAGAGACACTTCCAGTAGGAAAGTAAGTAAGGGAAAAGGAACCTTTAGAGATTGTCCACTCAGATTTATGTGGACCAATGCAGACACCATCAATTGGTGGCAACCACTATTTATTTACCTTCATAGATGATTACACAAGGACGACATGGGTCTATCTCCTAAAACAGAAAAATGAAGTGTTTGAGCGCTTTCGCCAATACAAGGCTCTTATTAAGAAGCAAAGTGGACACTACATCAAAGTCCTTAGGAATGAAAGAGGTGGCGAAAACATCTCAAAATTAATGATTTCCTTCGTTTTTGTAGGGAACATGGAATTCACAAGCAATTTACAACAAGGTATACACCTCAACAAAATGGTGTGGCAGAAAGGAAGAATAGGACCATTATGGAAATGGCAAGGAGTATGTTGAAGGAAAAGAATTTTCCAAATGATTATTGGGCTAAAGTTGTCACTTGTGCAGCATATATCTTGAATAGATGTCCAACCAAAAGTGTCCAGAACATAGTTCTTGAAGAGGCATGTAGTGGAATAAAGCATAGCGTCACTCACATGAGAGTTTTTGGATGTGTGACGTATGGACATGTCTCGGATGAGTTGAGGAAGAAGTTGGACATCAAGGGGGATAAATGCATATTTGTTGGATACGGTGATGAATCCAAGGCATACAATCTTTACAATCCATCAACCAAGAAGGTTATAATCAACGGAAATGTGAATTTCATAGAAGAGGAAGCATGGGATGGAATTTTAGAGAAAATAGTGAATGTGAAAGCATGTATACCAGATAAGGACAAAGAGGAATTGACAATGACAAGTAATTCCTCAACAATGACTCCCTCTACTCCTATTCAAGTGCAACAAAGCAGACAGCAAGAAACACCATCAACAAATAATAGGACAACGTCACGCAGTCAACCAAGTGCCTCTCCAAGCACATCATAAAGTGCAACACCAAGTGATATGTCAAGCCCATATTCAACAAGCACAAGAAGAGAAAAATTCAGAAATTTAAATGAAATCTATGAGCAAGATGAAGTTGATAGCAGCGCTGGTCTGAATTCCCTATTCGTGTTATTTTTTCATGTAGATGACCCAATCCATTTTGAAGATGCAGTCAAAGAAGAAAAGTGGGTTTCGAAATTGGAGGAAGAAATAAAAGAAATAGAAAAGAATGATACATGGGAGTTAGTGAACCTTTTGTAAGGAAAAGAAGTCATTGGAGTGAAGTAGGTCTATAAGTCCAAGAGCAATGTCGACGATAATATTGAAAGGCACAAAGCAAGGCTAGTTGTCAAAGGATACAAGTAGCGGCTTGGATAGTGCATATAGTTGTGGTGATTATCATGCAACATAAATGGAAAGTGTACCAAATGGACGTACAATAAATGTTCTTGAATGGAGTGATGAAAGAGGAACTGTATGTTGCGCAACCACCTGGTTAAGAGGTTGAAGACCAAGAAGACAAGGTGTATAGGTTGAGGAAAGCTCTTTATGGGCTCAGGCAAGCACCGCGTGCATGGTATAACAAGATAAATTCTTACTTGTTGGACAATGGTTTCGACCAATGTGACGGAGAGCCTACCCTCTACATCAAAGAGAGTGATGGTAAGATTCTTATTGTTGTCTTATATGTAGACGATTTAATTTTTACATGCAGTGACGATTTCCTCTTCGCTGATTTCAAAAAATTCATGAAGAGTGAATTTGAAATCACTGAATTGGTGTTGTTAAGATATTTTTTGGGCTTAGAAATAAAGAAAATAGAAAATGACATTTTTATCTCTCAAGCTAAGTATGTGGTCGACATTTTGGAGAGGTTTAAAATGCAGAACAACAAGCCTGCACCAACTCCACCTGTCATGGGGTTGAAGTTGAGCAAAGAAGATTGTAGCAACAATATCAATCCAACATTATACAAAAGTATGATAGGAAGCTTGATGTATTTGACCGCCACTAGGTTGGATATAATGTATGCAGTGAATTTGGTGTCGAGGTTCATGTAGACACCCAAGGAAATGCATTGGCAAGAAGCAAAAATGATTCTAAGGTATGTCA
Source organism: Pinus taeda (assembly GCA_000404065.3). Classification (NCBI taxonomy): domain Eukaryota; kingdom Viridiplantae; phylum Streptophyta; class Pinopsida; order Pinales; family Pinaceae; genus Pinus; species Pinus taeda. Next base: position 104,232 of record APFE030324870.1, on the reverse strand, counting down.
AAGGGACAAAACAATGTGGCGTTTTTTACATTGCAACAGATGATTTTAGGTTGGTTGGTTACACGGTCAGTGATTGGGCAGGAAGTGTCGATGACAAAAAGAGCACGTCAGGATATGTTTTTCATTTGGGTTCCGGAGCCATTTCATGGGCCTCCAAGAAGCAGCCAATAGTGTCACTTTCAATAGTAGAAGATGAATATGTCACCACAATAGCAGCGACGTGTGAGGTAGTTTGGATGAGAAGGATGTTGAGGGATCTTTGCCATAACCAAGAGGCTGTTATATACTTAGGGGGGGTAATATGGGGTACCGAGGGAGGTACCCAAGGTAATAATGTAATAATAGGATGGGCCATAGTAATAAATAATAAGGTGGTTAACCCATGTCATGTAAGGGACCACAAGTATTTAATAATAATGTGATGGGCCCATGGTATTAGTTGATGGTATGAGTAAACCATGGTAATGATGCATGGTTTTGTATGTATGAGGCCTATATAGAGGCTAGAGACTCCACATGGAGAGATATGAAGAGAAGTATTCTTGTATGAACAGGCATATGGCTTGTGGAGTGTTCTCCTTCCTTAAGGAGTGAATGTATGGTGTTGCCCTACCTTAAGGGTTTGATAATAAAGAAGCATTTCTATCTATATTCAGATCTTATTATTTCTTGGGTTTACTTATATTTTCATATATTTCTGGGTTAGATATACAACAAGATGAACCTCAGGGACACCCCTCGGTTCTTTTCCCTTAATGATTTTCTTTTGCCGTCATCGTCTGTGAAATGTAGAATCTTGTATTTGTAGTCTAGGAGTGCCTCATGTTTCTCCAACCAATCCATTCCTATAACTACATCATAAACTCCTAGAATTGTAGAGTACAAGGATACCTTGGTCTTACATACACCTAGGTCCACCTCACAATCCTTTACCATCTTTCCTACATTTCTTTTCATACCACATGCCATTTCTACATGTCTATATTCATACTATGGAGTTGCTTTATGTTTAATCATTGATAATGCATTTATAGAAATAAATGAATCAGTAGCCCCTGGATCTATTAAAATGACAAAACTCATACCATCAATATTACCTGAGGTTTCCAACACAGTGGATTGGTGTTTGACCTGGCGATTGTTCACCGCTGCATGGATGCGATGAGCCTTCCCCAGATCCCCCACTGTAGCTGCATTCTTAGTTGAGTTGGTATTACCTGTATTTTGAGGGCAATCCCTCTCGTAGTGAGGACCCCCACAAGTCCAACACCCCCTCCTAGGGACTTGGCTCCTACTACCAACTGAACTATGAGTTGGTTTGGAACTCTGCTGGAAAGAAGATCGGTGCTGAGGTGGTGTGACTTGGTGCTGTCACATAGGCCAGTGCAGTTGTGGTTGATGAGTTTGTTGCGGTACCCTGTGCGGATGTTGAGCTGGATGCCTATATGGTTTTCTTTGATTTCTTCCTTACCACCTTTGATGATTTAGCGCAGGACCCCCTTGCAAATTTCTACGTTCCATTTTGTTTCTACCTGGTACTCTTGATTTTGTGGGCCTTATTGACTTACTATGTTCACTACTCATGATCTCCTCCTCTGCAATGATTGCCCGCTGAACTGCCTTGTGCAGGGTGCGAGGCATTAATATTCTAACCTTGGTCCGAATGTTAACATTTAATCCATACACAAATTTGTTCATCTTGATCTTCTTTGTGTTTATATGAGGTGCATAACAGAGTAATTCCATGAAACGTGCCTCATACTCTGGTAGTGAGCAGCTCCCTTGCTTTAATGAATTGAATTCATTTAGTTGTCTCTCAAGGAACTCTTCTGACAGGTAATGTTCTCTAAACTTTTCTTCAAATAGCTCCCAAGTTACTTCTAATATATCCATCCCCAATTGGGTTAATAATGTCTTCCACCAAAGTAGTGTGTTTCCCTTTAGCTGGAATATACCCATCTTGGCCTTCATGTTTGAGGTGTAATCTCTTAGGGTAAAACACATAGCCATGTTTTCCAACCATGCCTCTGTAGATTGACCATCAATGGAACCCTAAAACTCTGGAAATTTTACCTTTTCCAAGTCTCGACGTACATCATTTCTTGTGGTGTTTCATTTTGTATGACCGGTCCTCCATGCTCCTGTTCCAAACGGTTTATTAATGCCTCAAACATGTGTTGGAATGATCTCATTAAGTTCAACACTTCTCCCGCTAGTATCTGTTCCTGTGTTGAGATGTTTTCCCCCTCATTAGATGAGGTGGTAGGAGTTGGCTGTTGTGGTGGCGCCTTGTTGTGCCCTTTAGTTGCCCCACTCCTTCTTGTACCTCTTCTAACCATGGTTCACCTGCCACAGTTTAATACGATTTTTCCTTATAAGATAAAAACCAATCAAATAAAAATCATAACCAACGTGAGTGGTTCTATAATTTATTGTTATTATTACATACTTCCAAGGGGACAATTTATGCATTTATAAATTCTTGAAATTCCTATAAATTTTAATCAAAATAGTACCAACCTCCATAAATTCTAACTTTTAATTTTAACACTTAGCTTCCATGTTCAACTGGTAGTTTAATTTAAAAAAAAAATAAAAAAAATTCACTTACTAAAACATACTTAAGAATATATTTCTAAACTATTCATAATTATTTATTTATTTTTAAATAAATTTTTTTGAAACTCTATCATGACATAAACTACACTTATTAGCTTAATTAAATGGTTATTCAACTTTTTTAGTTCAATTAAAATAAACTAATATAAAATTTCAACCTCTAAACTTAACCAAAACTCAAATTAATTATGCATTCCTAAATACTCCAGAAATGTGGTGTATGACAAAATAAAATTAAAATAATTGATTTTATTCAGGTTCATATTCCAAAATAATTTCAAAATCTGTAATCTAGATAAAAATGACCAGAAAAACAACATCTTTCAAACAGAGAAAAGAGTTTGTTGTGGCTGAAGTTGAAATTGATTCAATCCATTAAAATACAGTTACTTGGAAAACGTGCACCACCTAATTTCTATCAATAAGACAAGTAAATAGCTATGGCTGATATTGAAATTGATTCATTCAGACAAAAAGTGGCTGGTTGCAAAATGTGCACCACCCAATTTCTATCACCATTGGGAGAATATTCATGGAATAAACGACATGATTTATGTTTTTGGAAGTACTAAATATAAACACAGATAATCAAAAGGAATGTCCAATATTAAACAAAATCCCTACCAGATTTACTATTCTTGCCACTAAAGGAGAGATGTAGGAGATCCAACATAAAATATCTCATTGTCCACAAAGTGGAGTCCAATGGTGAGCAACATTAGAGAGAATTCAACATACTATGATCACTGCACCAACTGGCCACCATTCTTTTATCTATCATCCCTACTCATTTTTGCTATGCTCAACATTCCAATTTCTAGAACATTTTATCTGTTTAGCCAATAGCTTGCACGAAACAAATCGACACAGTTCATAGCATTTTAGCTCTAAAATAGGCTTTTGAAAAAATAAATTGGAATCAATGAATATTCTCTTATAACATGAAATAAAAATGACATCTGACGGAGAACATGAGAGTCAAACTTGCTCCACTGGGTATCATTGGCTGTCCAATAAAACAAATTATCCTTCTCATTCGTTCAAACTCTTATCGCTATTTCATCGTATCCACGTACCGCGTTTTCTCAAGGCTCAGTACAACGTTTTCAATTTCCAGGTTGAGGTCCTAAGCAACAAGGAAATTAGAGTTTTATAAACATTCAATCTTCCATTAAAATCAACCAGAGTACACGGTATTATTGTACACGTTGTTATTCTACTAGCTCGCAGTTTCCGGGTGAACGTTGCTTGTTAATTAGAAAAATATTGTGGAGGATTCCATGTATTTATGGTTGTTTCCAATTGTAAGATATCACATTCAATGTAAGACATATGCGTTTCATTATAGACACTCACTACCATTAATTGCTGTAATTATGCCATTTGGTGTTATCCTCTAGTGTGCAAGTTGTGAAATCTGGAGTTGAAGACTTCCACTATTTATTATTATTTTTTTACCTAACGAAACGTGGCAATGGATCTATGCTATAATATCTATGAAATAACAGATGGCTAAATAGATGTGTTGTTCATATTGGTTGCAGTAAGGCATACTTACACGGTTTCGCGTTGGCCGTTAATTGAAAATCCTGACTTATATTCGAAAACCCAGAAAGGCCCAAAACATCCTTTTTTTTAATGGGGAATAGATTTGCAACCCATCACTTCATTTATAAAAATAGGAGTATATTTGAATGAGATAATTTTCCAGGAAGAATCTTCGTTAGCTCTTAAAAATTTGGTGAGAAGATAGAGAGAACAATGAAGCATCTCCTTTTAAGTTTTTTTTTAACGGAGATTGTAATTTTCTGGAGAACGAAATGACGGGTTCTAGGCTGACTGCACCGAGAAAGTGACGTGCTCTCACAACCCAGTTGAATGAAATGTGTAAGATGTGTATGTATCGCATTAGCACATATACATCTTAGTCCCACACTCCTAATCACTGAAAGGTTTGTGCACATGTTTGTTATCTCTGATGGTGCTTAATATATCCATGTGCTTAATATATAAAAAAATAATCTATTTCTATGTTGCTATAGCTGTAAATATGGCTGTCTTATATATTTTTTTTTGCGACATCTTGATAGTTATTTCAAGGATTTGTTAGGCCTGTGCGTTCGTAAATCAATTAGTAGGCATAGGAAGAGATATTCAAAATTTCCCGCCACGACAATTTGTGATACCCAAGCTACAAATGACAGAGCCTGCCAAATGTTGTGTTGTCAAGAGGAGAGAAACAACTTGGAGGCTGAATCTCATAGGAGAGTTTTTGCTTTAATTTTACTGAAGCGGCCCGGAGGCAGATTTGCAGAGAAAATCATAATCATTTGGAATCATAAAACATAAGCACTATGGAATCAGTTGGTCTTTGTAATATCGTAATCAAAACAGTCAAAAATATAGTTTAAAAGTATAATCTACTCAGGCTGAGCTGATGGTACAACACTTCTAATTTTGTAGACACCGTTGATAAATAACCCTGAACTTCAAAAATAGTATATACAACTGATCCAGGAACTGCAGGATTCTTTTGTGCAATAGAAGCCCTAGGAGCAAACGTTCCAACATTTTTCTGAACCACTTTCTTGATGTCTTTGTCAATTGAGGGAGATAGAGTTTTAGGAGGAGCAGGGGTTAGCAAGGATTTTATCTCCTCCTCCTGTTTAGGATTAGGAGTTGGAGCTTCTTCGGTTTCTTTGAATTGAGCTGTAATTCATCTGCCAGGATATCTTGAATTGTGTAAGGGCGAAACGGCCAAATGGGGTCTGTAAATTGTGGGTGAGAAGGTGAAAACTGACATTTTCGAGAGTTAGAGCATATTGCAAATAGTAGAATAGATTTTATCGGGGATATTTGCTATGCATGCTGGATAAGTAGGTTGATATCAGTGATCAAGTTTGAAAGGCCGTCAAACATCGTATAAACGGCCGATTATTAGATCGTGATTATCCAAATTAAGCGAGAGGAGGGAAATTAAGAAACAATTTGAGAAGGAAGCCAAAAAAAAGGTCCATAGGTCCTAGAGGTTGAACCTGGCTCTGATACCAAGTGTAAGGTCCATTTCCATACTATATATATATTTTTTATAAATCACAGCAAAATACAACTAGAAGAGAAACGCATTGAAATTTCAAATTTATTCAGCACTATCTAACAAATTCCTGAAACTCATTCCCGGAAACATATCCTAACATTTACATACTAAGATCAAATAGTAATGAAACACATATGTACTGTTCACCAGAAGGCGAGACTCTGGTTGCCCTGCTGTTACTGGTATTCTCTTGTTGCCGATCACCTCCACGAGTGAATGACGACGTACTTTATTTGAATGCGAAGACCCATCCGTTAACCTCCCAGCCTACTCCTTGGGTACTCTTCTTCTCCACGGACCCCCGAGCTGCAATGGGGTTGTACAATGGAGGAATGCACTAGTTGGTAGAGGAGAGCACCCCTTGGCTCAAGAGTCCCCTCTCTAAAATCCTCTACCTCACCAAACTCACTATAGGTTCGTAATCACTGCTCTGACATCATCTTATCCATCCAACAATAGGGTTACCAAAAAGTCCCTTCTCCCATGGCTTTCCCCTTCTTTTATAGGATTCCTCATAGGTGACACTTGGCATGTCATGCATAATCAATAATTATTTATAATTCAATAGCTTTATTATTCACCCACCCATGTGTCACTCTCTCATCAATGGTCTCCCAAAATTATTTACTTAATTTTTTATTTAAAACTAAAATTTTCCTTACCTCAACAAGATTCCTATTTTTTCTCCTAGTTGTTTCTTTATCCCCCCTTTTATTCCTTAATTTGTGTTCATTACTTAAAGTCAATTAATGAGTCAAGATTGGATCCCCTATCTACTCCCTAATTTAACTCAGGTTATCTCTCAGATGGATATTCGTATGCTAGTTGTTGCCACATGGAGGTTCTCTACATTTCTCTAAATTTAATTTATTATTCTTATTTTAATTCACCTTCCTCTTTTCTTAATTGGGTTTAATTAGTTTAGGATTAATTTGTATCCTTACAGTTATGTCCCTCTTTCCCCTTTTACCTAATTAAACCACATATTCTACCTAGTATTTTCCAACATGGGATGGGTAGAGTTTTTAAGGTAATCTATTTTATTTCTTCCTATGATCCTCTTAACCCAAGTTTTATTTTCATTTTAATTTCCTCGGGTTCTAACATCATTTACTCTTGATGTAAATATATCTAGTTTTCATTCCTTGATTATATCTATTATTTAATTTATTTTTAATGATTCCAAGGGTGCCAAGTTTGGTCGTGCCCTTCAAGAACTTCCGTTGAAGTTCCAAGGGTGCCACACCTAATAGTTTATTTGTGATGCCAAGGTGCCAAGTTGGTCGTGCCCTTCAAGAAATTCCCCTGAGGTTCCAAGGGTGCCACACCACTTGCCCTTCAAGCATTCAGTGACTACGAGGGGAAAGTATAGGTGCAACATCATAGGCCACTATCATCTCTTATGTTGCCTACTATAGTGAGACTAATGGTGTCGGGGATCAAGGAATCAGCCTTGATGCACGCCCTGCAGTAAAATCCTCATGAGCAACCCAACTTTGGGACCTACCCTCATGGCATCGTGATCTTCAAGGCGAAGGTGGTTCAACCCTTCCAGCCCAAGTCACGGTGGGAGTGCTAGTGGGTGAGATCAGGGACACTGTCCCACCCCTCCCATGTAGTTCCATCCACTTGTACAACTCCATCACCCATATGTGAGTCATTCGGTCGAGCAACTAATCTATGCCTGCAACCATTAACATATCATCAGAATATAGTTAAACATATATGGCAAGTTTCAAGATCGACTTAGAATTTCAAAGATAAAATAATATGAATTTTCATCAAACCAGGTGTCATCAACTCGTCATATGCAACTGCCTCTGATGGTTTCCTGCCATACTCAATAATCATCAGTAACAAGGTTTCTCAAAGTTAGTCATTGTCATAATAACATCATTAACAATTCCTAGTCATTCACATCATTGTCCATTGTAAGATTGAACTAAAGAAAGTAGGTAACATAGGGGACACATCCATCATAGCTATCATCATTAAACATCAATGGAAACATACATATTCATTAAGCTATCAACATCGTAACATCAATAGAGATATACCTATCCATCAATTTTATCATCATCATGCTTTTAATAGAGAGCATACATATCCTTTACTACCCTCATCATCATAAATTCAAATAGAGACCAAACTTAACTATTTAATGTTACAATCATCAGAATACCGATAGATAAGATACATAACCATTCATGCTATCATAATATCAATGGAAAGCATTCATAAAGATCACAACCATGAATATCTCAATCACTAATAATAGTGTCATGTGCCCGGATCCTCAACCTGAGGGATAATGTGTGGGCCTTATAGCTAAATAAATGTTAGTGTCATATTACTGTCAGTCAACTAGAGTGGGCACTACAACTTAATTCAGAAGCCTGTCAACATGCCATCACGTTTTCACACATGTATTGTTTTTGTTGTAAGACTGATATTTAACACTTCTAATGCATCTTGCTTTAACCATGTGTTCTACATATGAACTGATTCATTTGTTGTAATGCATAATATATTAATGGAAATGTGTTTTATATGCTGTTAATGTTTTCCCGTCCATGTCAACTGCTTTGCCGGACATCAGACATACCTTTCACATGAACCTTGCTGTAACAACCGTTGCACTCATCTTGAATTGATCCGTGAGTGTTGTACGAGTTGTTTTACCTTGTATGTTGTGACTGCTGCATTCGAGTGGACTGCTCTACCAGGAGCTGTGGATGTCCTTGGTGTTGTGTGTTCCTAGCTGAGTTGGGACTGATCCCTTTCAACCTTGAACTCACCTTCACCTTTTTCCCCTCAGATTGAAAGAACCTTTGACACAAGTACACTTACACTCACTAGGCACACGAACCTCACTTCTCAAAGAACAAGTGAACCACTCTCCTGTGCAACCAGGCAAGAGTTGAGGAAAATCCTTAAGACAATGGAAACTGGGCCATCATACTGAATGAGACTCCCACACCAAACAGTGTGAGGTCTAGTTGGGACTTCATACTGGGGTGATCCCCTGAATGTTGGCGGTTCTAACACCGTCAATAGTGCCTTCAGCTTGACTACACTAGCCTTCATCATCTTAGGCATGTGAAGCGAGGCTCCCTTGTATCTCATTGTCCATGTTTGCATGTAATCAACGATGACATGCAATTTCGTCAAGGTACATGCTCTTCTAGCACATCGTTGCTGCCATCTATTGAGATGGACGAATGCCTTATGCACAATGCCAAACTTGGATTACAACTCTCGCATAACTATGTCAAGGGACAATACTTCATCTAGTATCTCCTTCTTAATTTTAGCTCGGGCGGACGCTATCACCAACTCTCCTCCTTGCTTGGTCATCTGAAGTTATTTAGCCATTCACTCATTTTCAACTATTAGAAAGTGAACACTTGAGTTAGTGGCTTCGACATACACTCTAGTTTCATCGGCCAAGGCTACTGGTTGTTTGCGCATGTCAAACACAATCACTTGTTCCTGAACTTGGGTAGGAGATGTATGATCATCCAGAGTCGAGATTCTACGAGACTGCACAACTCTATGTTGAGACTCATCGAATGAGATGTTGTGCATCTCTCCTCCAACTGATCTCCGAGGATCTTAGTTCCTCCTCGGTTGCTTGAGACTTGCTCATCATCTGGATGCAGTGAATCAAGTAAGTCAACCTCTTGGTGGTGAAGCATAAGATCGATGTCCTGTTCCAATTCCTATTGCTCCATATCCGTATCCAAATGTTGAAGTGCTCCTGCTATCTCACGGGCGAAGTCCCACTCCTGCAATGATTCACCCTGTCTGCCTGATGCTCGCTGTTCTGATGAATCCACTACCTGTACGGGCGCTGTTTCATTTGTTTTCACATGTTGCACCCCCTGTTGTACCTGTTGTTGCTATGCTTCCCTCTCCTGTTTGCACAACTCTTGTTCCTTTTGGAGTTTCTCCTTCATCTCCTACAACTCCTTCTCTATTTCCTCCATTCTTCTCTTATCCCTCTGCCTTTGTATGATTCTCTTATCATGTTGTTTCCTCTTCACATCTATAGCCATAAATTCTTTCTCCACAAGTGGATCTGCTCAAAACTTGCAGCTTTTATCTTCCTCCATGCGATCGACAATCTTCCTCTTGCCCTTGTCGCGCACTGGTATGCTTGCCTCTACAGCTACTGCTATTGGTGCTGGTGCTCTCCGGGATGCTGCTTCATGTTGCATTGCTAAACACTCCACAGTGAAGCCGACCTATTCATTGGGTCTAGAGAAACTATAGAAATATCTCCATGAGTCCTCCTCTGCCCAATGAAATGCCTCGTGGATCTAGCTGAACTGTACTCTCGTGCAGTGATCTTTCACAATACAATGTGGGTCATACAGATTGTAACTTTTTAGGTTGAATGGATACTTCTTCATCTGTTCTGCTTTGACATCCTCTTGTTTGAAACTTCAGATCTCATATAACCAAATCTGTAGTGGAAGAGCAAACCAAGGTTCCTTCTTCTTCCAGTGCAGTCTAGTTGTCAATCCTACCGAGATGTGATATGCTACTTTCTGCATGATGAGTATGTCCAAGGCAAACTTTGGTAGAACATGCGGAGACTTCTCTGTGATGAACATTCATATGAAGGTGCCGAACGGTGAGGCATACCAATCAGCAATGTCTATCAGTGCCTCCATTTCTTCCTTTGACATGTAAGGTGGATCTTGTTCGAATATCATCTTGTAAACTAGGGTGACAAAATGATCGGAAAACCATGTGATTACTCCTCTGGCGTTGCATTCAGACAACAACTTACAATATGTGTTCACAGCAGTCTCCGCCGATGAACATGCCCACTCCAAGCCCAGGAACTCCTGTCAGGCACATATTACATCTAAGATGTATGCAAACATGTAGATCTTTGCTTGCATACCTCCGGGTTACTGTCAAGCCTTCGTTACTTGTTCCTTTCGCTGATGAGCCAACATGCTGGACTAGTTACATGGTTTACCCTCTCTGGCTAGTTGGTCTAGCACGATCACCTAACTCTTTGGGAAGGTTTCCTTGCTTTCTTGGCCACATAGTCGACATGCAAATATGACTAAGTGATACGCCTTCCACATTATCTTCATCTTATAGATCTAGTTGGGTGTCATCCTGAATCTAGCCGACTCGTTTACCCAGTTCTTCATAATGTCTCTAGAGTTGGCACTACTTCTGGGTAAGCTGAAAGGAGTCTCCATGATAGTCACGAGCTTCAAAATCTAATACATCTCATCATAGTCCTGTGCCCAAAAGGTGGCAAGATTTGTCCCACCGACACTGCTCAGAGTCACCGTCTCGGGATTAGTGTGCGAGACGATCCAGTGTATCATGTCCGTGCATGGGAACATGGGGTATCTACATGAAATCTGGTACAAGTTGGACTTGTGAATGTTAACATACACTTGATGGTCTCCAAGGTCTTGCGCAAAAGTGCTTGCAAATGCTTCATTGACCTCTTGACATTTCATCTTGATGTCCTTGTTTAGAAACAACTTGATATCTTCATAGATCGGTAGACATGCATACACCTGCTCAACTACTGCTCCAGTTCCACTTCCATCAGTGTGCTTTGATCCTACTCTCTTGGAGGCCATTGATATTGTACTACTAAGAGGCAGATGAACACTTGAAATATCTGTAGACAAAGCAACATGCATGGCAAGAAATATGTCATTGAAAACCAAAGCAAATTCGTGGAATGACTTAACACATACCTAGGGAATGATAGGCAGAGATTGCGTAATTTCTTCTGGGACGCGGGGTGACTGACTGCCAAAAATGCGCAAAAGGAAATCTGGATTGTTTGGGAGGCAAGAATGGCTGCTGGATATACACAATGCGCAATCCAGGATGATTGTTGACTGCTAGGATTGCGTAATGCGCAATTCCAGCTGGCAATGTTTGCAGGCTCAGGGACTGCATTGCACAATTTTCTGGGCTAGCAATCACTGTCCCTCAGAAATGTGCCAAGCAATCTCGGAGGAAAGTGCATTGGTAGAAATGTGCATTTCTAGAGAGGAAGACAGAGCCTTCTTTCTCCAGATTGTGCAATGTTGTCTGGGTGAGGCAGAGTCCGGGCCAACGCTACCTAGACCAGCTGACAGAAAACTGAAAGCAAATATGAAAGTGAATGCATGGCAACACTAAGGGAAAGAAAAAGTGATTGATCATGGATGCAAACATTGAATGAAAGATTTAGTAAAAATATCTACATGTACATGGGTGAAGCGAGTCGTCGAATCGACGATCGTTCGTGTAAAAAAGTTTCATTCATACGACAACTATGAGATAGCAACAAAAACTTAAATGGTGCTAGTGCAAGCTAGTATGCATGTAAATGACAACAAGCGTTGATCTAGGTGGCTCTAGAGACACACACAGGACAAGGAGGACTCAGGGAAGCTCACAAATCAAAGTGATCAGAATGCTTTTAAACCAAGACCAAAGCATAGACCTCGTTGTTCTGAGCGCAATGGTGTGAACAGTTTGTCAATCCGAGTCCGTATGCATAAGTTAGAAGTAGTCAAAGTTGGGTTGACTTTTTGATGACTGGGCAGGCTTAAGGAGGCAAAAATTTGGACTTTTTCCGGCCACTGGATTCCAGGAGAAATTGTGGGGTTGGTAAAATCTCTCCTACGGCCAAAAATTTGAATTTTTGGACAAGGTTCTTTTTATAATAAAAATATATTAAAAAAGGGTGGTGGTGGGCCACCACCCGCACCACCTATGCCTTACCCAACCATCAATGTAACAATGTATATATATATGGGGTGGGCATGGGCCACCTCCAGTGGACCCGACCCACACCCCCCCCTCTATGATAGTGCATAATTTGAGACCGGCGGGGGTCGAACTCACCCAGACCACGTGGCCGACCCCCAAGCGGGCGGCCCCAAAACAAAACCTTACCATATACAACAAACCCAACCATAATATAAATGAATTGGTAAGAATGGTTACAGGATTTGGGGCAGGCCACCCAATGTGGACCCAATCCCCCATTGTAAAACAAAATATATGTTGTGTATTAAAATAGGAGGGGCAGGGTTTGACCCCCTGACCCCTCCTCAACGAATCCTTAAACTTAACCAATACGCCCAACCACCATCTTGGAAATATTCACCAATGAATTTTATATTAACCTGGGATTTATTCAATGCATGAAGGTAGAGGAGGAACCAGGAGTGGGCACGCAAATCGAGATGAATTAATTTTTAATGCAGGTGGAACCATGAATTTTGCAGGAGGGCCACATTTCCACTTTGTCAGAATTTGACAAATTTTATATGGTTTCAACACCTCTCGATGCCACGAACATGATGATGCTGTCCATTTCTCCATCAAGTTCTTCATTTTCGGCCATTTTTCAGTATGTAGGCTGAACCATGATCGCTGTAAAAACAGGGAGCAAAACCATGATCCTTGCAATTTTTCCGAGGAGGTAATTTTTCTCCATGTCAGAATATAGTCAAGTTTATACTTGTTTTTCATGGTTTTCCATAGGGATCGCAATGGCAAGGTTAGATTTTCCATTTGAGTTGCAGATTTCCCGTCCAACCATGGAGCAAAATCTTTGAGGAATCTAGGGGGAATATAAAAGATTCCTTGAGCCCCATATTCTCAACTTCTCAAAATTTAAAAATTGGACAGTCAATTTTTCACTATTCGACGTCACAAATCAGATGGTGCATTTAGATTTCTCATTCTCTCACTCTATTCTTCAGCCACTTTTCTAAGTGAATGCAGGTGTCAACATCCATGTGCGAGCAATGATGTGATTGATGCCATGAGATCAATGGTCTGAACAACTTCAACAGTTTGACATCTGCTTCGTCAAATGGCCCTTGGTTGTGAGGTATATGTTGTGTTCATGTACTTCTTCTTTATGCATTGTGCTGCACAGATCCTTGTTGATGCTTGATGTGGGATCTTGTTTATTACTCGTTTTATGATTTCTACTTGATGTGACGCAGAATCGCCTATGTGATGTACTTGTTGTCATAATTCATCATGTTATGTTTTGAGATCCCTTTGTTGTATGTTGATGGGATACTCATGTTGTCACCATGCATGTTTGTTTTGAGATCCCTTTATGCCATGTTGGCGGGATGCTCATCATGCATGAGTTTTGTGTCATACTGATAGGAGTCTTTTGACTGGGAGTTCCTGTAGTGGAACATCTCTTGGAGCCACTCTTGCGTGAGGGCATTTTCCTTGTATGATAATGACACCTCTATGTACATCATCAATATTGAAAATACTTAATGCAGTGGCCTACACCATCCTGACACCGGGGCCCGGAGATGTAGTCCATCCCGGACGAACTCCGTTATCAATGGCTTATGTTTCTATGTTGCTGATGATTGTTATGTTCCTCTTCTTTACAGCATGCACATGTATTCACTCATGTTCTTTTAAAAATGCAATTTAACACATCACGAAAGTAAAAGGTCTTGGAAGGGTCCTTTGTCACTCCCGGACCTGGATCAAGTGGTATCAGAGCGGTCTTTGCGTGTATGTGAATTGCAGCATGAACAATGGAACGTAAAGCGACAAAGGATGAAAAAGCGATGTATGAGACCATGCTCAACATTTCCAAAAGGGTAGAGATAATGTATGAAACTCTACAGAAAGAGACAGAGGAAAATGAGCAATTGCAACTACAGTTGCAAGCCATGGAAGAGGCTCTGGAAGAACTGAAGCATAACAAACATAATCTTCAAACAGAGAATGTTGAATCGAAGATGCGTCTACATGAAGAGAGAGAGGAAAAATAAAGTTTGCTACGACAACTACAAGCAAAGGTCGAGGCCTTGGAAAAGTTGCAATGTAACGCATGTGAGGTAAAAAGTAGTTCTCCATCTTCATGTATGTTTCCTGATGATGATTTTGCTGTTTTTGAAAATCATACCATAGGAATTGGCTCCAAACTGTTGAAGAGAATGGGGTATGAAGGAAAAGGCTTGGGCGTTAATGGCCAAGGCATTATCAACCCCATCAAAGTAGAGGAATTACCCCGTCAGGCAGGACTTGGGTATGTCAGAAAGGAAGTTGAGGAATGAACCTGTTACACAGTAAAATGTCACTGTCACCTTGTCAGTCTCCCTACTGTGTCATAAAATCACATCCACCAAGCTCATGCTCTCTAAAATGGCTAAAAAACCCTCTTTGCCTAAGTTTATTGGATCATCGCGACTGTTCCTAAAATAACCGCGCTGACTGGCGGATGACAGTGTAACTGGTGCGCTGCCAGCGTGGAAGCACACGTGTTTTCCGTGCTGGTCGAATTTCATAAACAACGCGCCCTCCGCTTGCATTAGTTCGCGCTGACCAGACCTCTTCTATAATTGAGTTGCGATGCCAACGTGCCAGCCTAGTTTTACACCCGCGCTGATCCTGTTTAGGCGATTTTGTTCTAACAGCCAGCCTTCCAGATGACTCCAGACTTGGCTGTTAGCTTTGTAAAGGTCGCCATCCTTTCTAAGGCATGTCTGTTCGCCTGGTCACCAACTTTTCTTGGGGTAAAGCTCATCCTTTCACTATTCATGGAGACTCCTTCTCCTATATAAGCCTCCACCATTGCCATGAGCAGCTAGTTTGGAACATATAGACTTTGACATAGAGGAATTCTTAGTGCATTAGTACTGCTCTTTGTAGGAATTTGGTGTGTTGTGTGAGGATTGCTATAGAGCTTTGGGGAAGGTTATGAGTTTGTTGCCTTGTATGTGAGAGAGAGACCTCTTTGACTTGGGAGATCTACTTCAAAAGTGAATGCTGATGAGACATGCTGGCTGGACCCTCTAGAGAAGGACTCAGCGTCAAGACTTTGGTTGTACCTTACTCTATTTCTGATTAATAAAGATAGATGACTACTGTTATGGTTCCATTCCCATTTGTTTTATGAATGATCAATGTGAATTACATCTTTCCTGACTGATGTATAGTTGTTTTTAGT
Source organism: Pinus taeda (assembly GCA_000404065.3). Taxonomy (NCBI): domain Eukaryota; kingdom Viridiplantae; phylum Streptophyta; class Pinopsida; order Pinales; family Pinaceae; genus Pinus; species Pinus taeda. Next base: position 88,534 of record APFE030324870.1, on the reverse strand, counting down.
AGATTTTACGCTCGTGTTTGCTCTCTCTTTGCTTGTACAGGTGTCCGCCCACGAGGATAGTGGAGGATTGTGATCGGCTGAAGCGAAGGAGCGAGAGGATCATCTCTTCATCAAACATAGCGCTGGAATCCAAGTAGGTGTTCTTCATCCACTTGTTAATTACAACTAGGAACTCGCAGAGTAGCATTGACTGATTGTTGCTAGACCCCTTTTGGGCTAGTAGGGATCGCCTCTATCCGTAGAGGGGATTTACCTCTCCAACAATTTGGCGACTCCGCTGGGGAGTGCCTGCTTGTCTCTTTGTGGTTCATCCTTGTTTTTGAATTTGTTATTGCTTTCTTGTCAAAGATTAGGGGATTAGTTTGCTGTTGATTGGTTTCCTGGTTCATCCTGGGAACTGCTTTAATTGTCTTAAAAGCCTGTTACCTTGGTTTGGGGGTTTTTGGTTCGAATTTGATTGTTTTTTAGCCTCAGCGCGTTTTATTTCAGAACAGCTGCGCTGACATCGCACAGTTACTTCTTTGCTTTCCCTGTCATCGCGCTTATACATTTAACAGTCGCGCTGACCCTGTTTTCGGGCCAGCGCCCTTTATCCATGTCCTTCCGCGCTGACAGCGCAAAGTTGCTACAGGCGTTGCCTTGTCATCGCTTTGTTGCTGAGGGGTCACCCGCGCTGATCCTGTAAAATTTCTTTTTGTCCAAATTGGCTCCCTAGACCTCTTGGTTTGGCTATCTCTTGCTTTTTTCCACTTGGCTTTTGACTTGTTTTATTTTGTTTAAGCTGTGACACGCTTGCTTGCGAAGCCTTGTTTCGCAAGGGTTCGTTTGTTGCTTGTTTTCGGTTTTTGCGAAACCTTCCTTTTCACTTTCGTTGCTTGGTTTGCATTTTGCCTTGACTTTTGCGATTGCCGAAGTGTGTCAAATCATCGTTTGTCTGGTTTTGAACTCTTATCCTTCGGGTGTTCGCTTTTCTCCATTGATTTCACACTCAAACCCTAGGGCATCTAGTGGTCGTGTGTGTCAAGCCTCCCGTTTGGGATCTTGTGTTCTTGGTTGACCAGC
>APFE030324870.1:63737-82701 GCA_000404065.3 Pinus taeda | reverse complement strand
CGGCATCTCCTGCGGCACCTCCTGCGGCGTCTCCTACGGCTCCTCCTGCGGCGTCTCCTGCGGTGCCTCCTGTGGCGTCTCCTGCGGCGCCTCCGCACTTCTGCAGCTGCAGTGCTCGAGAGATCACCCTTCATAGATTCGCTTTCCACTTCACTTTCATATAGATCGAGCTTTTGGAACAATAACCCAATATTTTAGATCTTAAGATATTCAACCCAAAATCATACACAAGCCAAATGATCTCCTTTGCTTTATATAGGCAAGCTCTTCCTCAAATCATGGACCAATACCACGGGCCAAAAACATAACAAACCAATACCATCAACTCAATACTAGGGATCAACACGTCTGTCAAGATGCCATGGTCCAAAAACCATAGGTTCAAATTCCAAGGACTAACTACCATGGACCAAAGGTAAGTTTTCCCACATGAAATAAACTTTTCTCTGCATAAAATTCCGTGAACTTTTCTCCACATGAAATAAACTTTTATAAACTTTTCTCTGCATAAAATTCCGTGAACTTTTCTCCTGCGTACTTCTTAATTCTCATCATATTGAGAGCCATGCCATGGGTGTTGCCATCAAGTACAACATCTGTAACATATAACCATACCAGAAACATAATGCCAACAATGTTCACAAGCTTGTTTTATTAACTTCCCCTGATTTAATTTCACCCCTGCATACTTACTTACTAGTTTCTCCATTATCCCCTCATTTCTTATTAAATACCCTTTTTCCCCTCATTTTGACCCTTACCCCTTGGTTTTGCACATTTCCCTAGTATGAAACACATTTCCCCATGGAAAATATTATCATCCCCCTTATTATTTTCCCTATTTCCCTTGAAAACCCATAAAAAAACCCCTTATCCTAAGTTTTTATCCCCCCCCCCCCACATTATTTAAATTAATTCCCCGATTCATATTTCCTTGACAAAAACCTTTTAACCCACAAACCCTTGGTGTGGTTAAGAAACCCCACCATAATAAACCCTAGTCCCACTTCATTAAATCGGACCTTATATTTAATCCCTACTTTACTCATTAATTAATTACAATTATTTGTAACTAACCCCTTGGGCCCCGCAAATCCCAGTCCCAATCCCCTCCATGCAGCTTGACCCTGTGACTCTTGTCTGATATCCCACCCCCATATCTGATGGTGCACATCCATATTGTGCACGATCAATGTCTGACAGTTACCAGCCTGAGAGCATGTGAGATTCGCGGTTTTTCTCAGGCACTATTCTGCTACATGGCTACCCCACGCTAGATCGCCTGATCGCAAGGAAATACTGCCTGCCCTCCAAAATCAGTGCGATAGCCCATGAAACCGCCTCCCCACCAAGACCAAAACCATCCACTATTCATTTGTAAATTCCGCGCCAAAATGTAACCGTTGTCGGTTAAAAGGCCGGAGAAGCCCCATTTCAACTCTTTTCGCTCGTTTTCATTCTGAATAATGCTCAAGCTTTTCTGTGATACCTTGAGCCTCTGCGACCAAAATTGACCACTGTCTACACCTGGAGAGCTCCGAACACCCAATTTGAGCATTCAGTTCACAACTATAGCAACCATACCCTCTGCAGCCACCATTCAAACTAGTTTGCAAGCCATACCACCAAATTCGAGGTATTCTTGAGAAAAACCAGAATGACCCTCTCAATTTGAAAACATGCAGTCAATTAAAAGCTTAATTAATTCAAATTAATTGAAACTTCCCTAAATTGAAGAGTATTTTAATTTAATACTCAAAGCCCTTCTTGTTGCAAACTGAAATTACCTTTCGTTGTACCAAATCTCCCAAAACCTTACATCTGCAGCAACCACAAGCCTAATCCATGTCCATAAACTCAGTCATGGCTTCGCAAAACTCTCTGGAAGTAAGACCCATGTCAACCCCTCACCTGTACATCGACCATTTAGCACTAGCAGATAGGGATTTCTAGATAAAAGATACTGCCTCACCAGCCTAACTTCTGAATCTCCATTGCTGGAGTGAGGATAGATTCTTGAACCATACTGATGGCATCCATCTATGGGAATCCAATTTACCAAAGTATTTATTCCCAGAAGTGCACCTATTCCCTGATATCATACACTTTTGTCATGCCTGCTATATCCCTAGCCAAAGGGCTATTGTTTCCCCCAATCAATAGTTGTTGTTCACAATCACTCCAGAGTCTATTAACCAAATATTTCAAGCCCAACCTAGCCCTAATGAGACCCCACTATCCATTGGAGACCTATTGGAACTATATATCACACTAGATTTGGTTATGATAAGACAAATCTTCCAGACCTTCATCATAGAAGACCACCATACTCCCACTGATAGTCCAGCTTATGCTGCCACCATTTTTTTAGAGACACACAGACATATAATCACCATGCTCTCTTGCATCCTAGGATATACCATAGATGAGCATGTGGATGAGGTTATCCTAGCCTTCATGTCAATTTTTACCCTAGGCAAGCCTCCCACTGTCATAAACAACTATGCTCAGTTCATTGCAGACAGGATGCATGAACAATTTACCAGACTGCCAACTGAAAGAGTTTTCAAGTACTCTTCAGTGTTATTTCACATGTTTTTGTATTACCAAGCAAATAAATTCCCTCTAAGCATCCAAAAGCTGGATACCAAGGGGAAAGAAAGATAAGTTGTTTACTGGACACCTTTAATCCATAAATACTCCACAACATTTACCTATAAAGATTTCATAGATTCATTTGTCTACCTAGTCATGAACATGTTGACTAGTAACACTCAACCCAGAATCAACCAAGAAATAAATAGGGTGCTATAGTTGTCCAAGAATAACAAAGTGGGAGACTGGTATCTGTACCAGAACCACACTGAAATTAGAGTTTATGGCTGCCAACTAGCCCCTTATAAGCTGCCCAAATACCTCCCTATGAGGATATTTGCACTTGAGTATTTTTGGCAAATCATCAATTCAGATGAGGTCAACTTCCTAGTAGCTAGGAAGAAGACCCAATTTAAAATAACAAACCAATTGGGCCCTTTCATATGTAATAATAGAGAAGTTGGACCTGAGGCTGACAAGATATTGCAACAGATGAAATTCAGAAATAGCTTCATGTGGCAGTATGATCAACATGGGTCATAAACAAATTGAGAATCAAGGTCAATTGGGACCTTTCATCCACCATCCAAGACCTGATATTGAGCAGGGCTCCAACCAATCTGAGTAGTTGAAAAATACATTGATTGACATGGATAGCACAATAGTGGATGTTGAAAACACACTAATTGATGTTGAAAAGAAAATTGACCAGAGTTCTTTCCTACATGTTACATAAGTAGGGGAACCAATGAGAAATCCTCCTGTTTTACTGACCCCAACCAATGAAGACATGAATCCAAAAAGAAACAAGAAGGAGGGTTCTAGTTCTACCATGGAGACTATAGATGAATACTTTGAACTCAGGAAAAGGCCCAAGTTGAATCCTATGTATGAATAGGAAGAGAACATTGAATCAATGGAAATAAATGACACTGAAACAATGGGGCAAAGAAGTAAAGACACAACTGCTTCAGGAAAGACTTAACAACCATCAACCTCCAACACCCAAATGATTGAGAGACAACTAAGTGTTGAGGTTTCCTCTTTCATTAGGCTAGCTAACAGAGAAAAAGATATCAAAGACAAGTACAAGGAAATAAAGATGAGGAATGAGAAGTTAAAGGCTAATACATATGCCCAATACTTCAAACATACACCAGCCAACCAGAGTAGGTTGATGTCAGCTTTTGACATCAAAGCAGGAATGATGCAGGTCCCATTTATGTAGCCCACTGTTCAACAACCAAAGACGTTAGTGGATTATACGAAAATTGATTTTAAGGTATTGGCCAAGGATGTTCATCCCATTGACTAGATAGAGTTTCATAAACAGGCTGGAGAAATGATTACTTCACCGTTACGGGAAAGTCCATTTCTACACACAGGCTGCAAGGTTCACTGGATAACATCACAACCCAATATAAATTGGATAAGGCCTCCTCACAAGCAAAAGAGACCAGGATCAAGTCATTGAAGGACTTGGTTATTGAGCTGGGCCATGATCCAACTGACATTAAGGTTGTTGAGAAGTTGATCAAAAAGAAGAATGAGGATATAACGTCTCTCAAGAAACAACTAAATCTTCCTCATTGAGAACACCCAAAAACTAAAGAGGTCCTGGAGAGCCAAACCAATCATGAAGAGATGATGGACCTAGTGCTACAACTAAATGATCAATTAAAGGAGATGGAAAAAAAGTTGGATAGCTTGATTCAACAAATACAACAGTGTTGAGGATGCCCCTGCCACTGTTATTCCAATAGTAATCACTACAGTATCTTCCACTGTGGCAGCATCCTTAGCTCCCGCAGCTCCAATGGCCACAACACTGCCAGCATCTACATCGTCTACATCAACAACAAGGTCTACACCGACAAGGTCTACAAGTGATGAGGCAAGCAGATTGGTCAAGGCAATGGAAGACATGTCCATTTAGACCAATGAAATGAACAAGCTTAAGGAGAAGGTGACTAGTCTGGAAACTGACTACAAGCTTTCCCAAATCATGCACAAGGAAGAAGTTCAAAAAGAAACCAGGATGAATGAAAGAATAAAAAGCCTAGAGAAGGAACTTACATTGAAGGAACCCCTTGGATAGGCCAAAGAACAATTGTGGGCCAATATCATTGACTCTGTCAATGATATTTGGCCATCCATCCAAGTCATTTTTGAGAAAATTGATTTGATAAAGCAAGCTACAGAAGCCATACAGAGAGTAAAAGCAGAGCTTGGAGACATGCCAGAGGAAGCTACAAGGATCATTAACTTCCTCAACTCCAAGAACAAGTATGAGCTGCAGGAATTAGAGATACCTAACAGAACAGGTAGGATTTTGGAAGTGAAAAGAGTCCTCACCAAGAGGAATTTAATTTTAAACCTAGAAGACAAGTGCCAAACAATGTAACTAGCCATTGACAGATTCATGGTCAAATTTGAAATTTTGAGGCAAAAAGTTTTACCAAATCCCTTGGTAATGGATGATAAGTTGATGACATAGGAGGACTACAATAGAAAATTAGAGAAGTAGCTATAGATCAAGTGAATACTTCATTCATGAAGGGCATACCTACTGGCAAGGTCTTGTACCAAAATTTTGAGAATTTTGTTTACCTCCAACATGAGGTAAAACACCTTTTTGTCAATAAGCCTACTTTTGCCAAGTATAGAGAGGCAGATGAGATTTTCAGGAAAATGATCAATATCCAATTTCTAGATGCCGAAACATGGGAGAAATTAAATGACTTACTGTATAAAGTCAAAAGGTGAAAATGTACAGTAAGAGTAAAAGGGCAGAGTCAAAGTGTATCAGTTAAAATATCAAAGTAAATAGAGCATCCAGCATGAAGACCAAATAGAAAAGCACATATTAAAGTGAAAACTATAAAAGATTAAAGCCAACACAACCTAATAAGCAGGGAGATCAAGCATCAGTTCAATAGTTGTCTCTTTCTTCTTGCACGAATATTTTTCTTTCTCCTATATTAGTTCCCAAGAAAGTTTGGGATATTTTGTATAAATACTTCATGATTCAAAGTATTGAGTGTGGATTGCTATACATTTGTAAAGTTATTTTGATCATAAACCTGAGGGTTATTGTACCAATTTTCAAGTCACCAGACTGGAGCAAGTAATAAAGAGATTGCATTACAGGATTCATGTGTAGAGCTATTACAGTGAAGTAATTTCTTTGTCAATTTTTTATTCTCTTATGTTTTTCACAAACTTAAATGTTATTTGAAGTTGAATGATTAACTAGAAGTTTATCTCAGAATTTGTTTAAGTACACTCTGTTTTCCACAGTTAATAATTTACATGTTTTCTTCTTGATATCCGGATCATCTAAGTAAGTGATCCCACCATCAAATCTAAATCAAAACCCAAGCACAATCATAACTAGCCTAAAATCAAATAACTAAACAAAGTTAAATAAAAATGAGAGAGCCCTCTCTAAGATTAGGAAGGCTAGATCCTAATATCCAAGTTGGTTTGTGGTTACCTCTAATCATTTCTTTTTCCAACACTCAAGAGAAATATTGGAGAGATAACAGGTTCAAGATGTATGCATGAGGGATTTTTTCTCTATTATGACAAAGATGAAGAACTGATTTATGAATCTGCATTCACTTGGTTTTTAAGTAGTGAGCCAATGTATTATGATTATGAGGATGCTTATGAGCTAGCTAACTTTGAAGAAGTTGGAAATTGATATGTTACCGTGAGGCCAAGTTTTTTATAAACTTTGGTAGGTCTTGATCGTGATTCTTATTCTAATCACTATAAAAAAAGGGGGGTTTTTAAGACAATATTTGAAACAAATTCTGGATAAATTTTCTTAACTAGAGAAAAAAAAAACTTGTGTATTGTTTGTAAGCAGGTGTCTCAAATTATTGTCTTAAAATATTGTCTCTATAAAGACAATATATAACACGAGTGTTATTGTCTCTTAGGAGACAATTTCATTTTTGTGTCTCTGGAGGCAATTTCATTTTTGTCTCTCTAGAGACAATTTCCTTTTTGTCTCTCTAGAGACAATAGTTGGATTAAAAACATATTATCTTTATAGAGAAAATATGTCGTTTGTCTCTTTAAAGACAATATATAACAATGGATCCAGAAAAATATCTCACCAATGAAATAAATAAATATAAAAACTATTTAATAAAAATAAACTACAATATTATTAATTAGTTCATGTTAGGGCATAGTGGAATCAAACTACTAACCTTCTGCTTACAAGGCAGGTGCTCTTCCATTGAGTTAGCACCCTTTAAAAAATAATGTGAGGAGTGATGACAATCCTTGAAATATCATATATAGGCATTGATAGTTCACATTTCAAATTCATAATGTGTTGGGCTCATCATCTCATTGTAGATATTAATACCAAATGTTAAATACCACCATTCACAACCTGTATTCAAGCTGGGAACATTCATTTCATACTTCAATTTCAAATTTCATAAGAGACAAAATAATTGCTAAGAAATCGAATGCTCTACTGAAACAATCACTCCTCATGGTTGTCAATTCAACTTCATAATAGAATTCAAATTATAAAGTATTGAATCTCTCTACACTACAAGTGAAATTAGTTTTTCATAAAATAAACGATGTGAGAACGATATACCTCCAATGCAGCTCCAAATTAAAATCTTCCTTCCTAGACATTCAAGATTGTATACAAAGGTGATTTACCTTCCAATGCACATTAATTGGGAGATACCCACCTTCCAATCCTTAACAACTATATTTATTACCTTTTTTGCAACTCAAAGCAATGATAAAATCCAACGTTGAATAACCATGATCTCAAAACCCTTCAATGCACCATCAATAGCAAATTCTAGCTACACATATCATTTACATATAATATCATAATTCTGGTATATTCAAGCTTGGCCATGAATTTCTCACAAAGTGTCGAAGATATTTGCACAATGGATTTGTTTATCTCTGGGCAAGACTCCAAATAATGTTTCCAAAAAATATACCCCAAATATATTACCTTGACCACACCTTGGTCAATGATCCATCTAGGATATTACACAACAAATGAATCTGTCAATATTTCTCAGCACAAAGAAATTATCCCACAAACTTCAATCCAATACATCCAACATGATTTCATCCAATATTTAAACACACAAACATGATTAAGTCAAATAAGCATAGTTTGACCAATTTTGGATTCCATCGCCTCCTTCAAAATTGCAACAAAAAATTGAAAAGGTAGTATTTCAAATGAGTCTAATTAAGCGCAGTCTCCTTTGTCTATCCCTTCATGTGGATGATGTTTCCGACATTACCCAAACTAATTTAAAGGAAACATAGTATATAATCCTGCCAATATAACATAGGTATTTGAATCAAGACACATCAACTTCAGTCCTTAATGGGGAATTTCAAAACTCGTATGCTGGAACTTCAACTTCTTGTGGTCAATTATCATTGGGAAGACCAACCTGTCATCGAATCTTCTCATGAATAATTTCTTGAGGTTCGGGAGGATGAGTGACTATCTATGTATACTTCCTTATTGGATTTGACATCCCAATAACTATTCTCTCATCATTGATATGGACATCCATTACCTCAGTTGCATGAAAATGATGGCTCATGACATTCTCCTAATGAATTACAAACAAAAGTATATGAGCAAACGAAGAAAAAAACAATCATACAAGAAAAAAACTTAATCTTCAAACATAACACACAAAATAACAATAGAAAGATAATTTGACCATATCAACCATTTTTCTTAGGCCTAAATATATTTAGGGTGGATTGAGAAAATATGTACTCATTTCAAAAGTTGAGACCTCAAAAAATAAACATGAATAAGACCACTGCCTAGTTGTCTCCCATTTAAATTTTGGAAACTAACATAGCATCTTCTAGTTTTAAATAGTCAACAATGGTATAGTTCTGATCTTGTACATGTCCAAATTTCAGAAACTCAGCTTTCATCTATTCTTTTGTGACAATTTGACTTATGTGGTGTACCCAAAGATACTTACTAGGCTTTACCTATAGAAAAATGGAAAAATGCATGATCTATGAGTGGATTCTTATGCTTGAAATCTAAGCCATAGTGGAAATACCAAAGCTATTAACCATTAATCTCATGGGTGTGCCTATCACCCATGACGAGAACCAAATTTCTATAAAGAAAAAAGTATCCCAGCTTCTGATTTATGTTTTCCATGTACACTTTTGAAATTGTGTATCTTGCTAGACATAAACCATAAATTCAATGAAAGAACATTTCCATTTGATATTTTTCAAACCACCAACGTATGCCCCAAGCCCTAGACTCTCTTCTCACTTTGTATGAAGAAAAAGACATGTCATAGTTGGATCCAATTCATCTAACACATCTTAGTAGGTAGTAGAGGGAGAGGGAGAGAGAGTCTAGTTTATGCAAAGGGGAATGGTCCTCGTCCTCATCCTATAAATTTTTGTAAAATGTAAAGAAGAGATCATTAAATTACAAGTTTGGGATATTCTATTATGACAGTAAATTTTCCCCGCAAAAGTCCTAAGAACATAACACATATATCATCTATATGAAATTTTTAATAATTCCCCCAAGGTTTGTCTGGGAGACAATTTAATATACTAGAGTTAGGATTTTGTTCAAAAAAAATTCCACGCTCACTAAAATGCAAAATATCCATATTGTCAGAGTGACTGTATTTCAATTCCATGTAAAGGAATCTTATGCAATTTTGTGAATATCACTGTTGATTACACTTCCAAAAAAATATCTTAGAGAGAAAGTGATAGACACTACTTTTCCAAAGGAGAATGGTCCTCATCGATTGGTTGCCAATTTATAAGAAGCACAACATAGGATCAAAAGGGTTCTCTTACCATAATAGAAGGAACATGGCCCTTGTTACAACAATGAAAATCATTTATTATCATAGTTATTAGTATAAATGAGCAATTGACAATCTTGTAGAGTCACACAATTGGCAAACAAAATGTGTTGTTGTCATAATTGATGATGAATCTTGAATATTTTATCTACCCGTAAATTTGAAATAAGGAAGTCTCAATTACATAACACACTATATCATCCAACAAGCTTTATTAAATCATGTCCTTGAATATTTCCTTTGAAAAGGTTTTGGATCCCCTTATAGAGGATTTAATCTAGAGTCTAGTCATTGTATATTATTTTATTGACTCTCTCGATTTCGAAAATTCCATATCAAGAGTGACATAACTATATTGTAATCTCCTACAAAGTTTTTTAAATAATTTCACAAAAATCATTTGTGAACAACAATCCTAGTGAAATTTCAACCATGCAAAGGATACCCACCATTATACAAATTGAAAGTGAATCAAATCCCAACATTTTCCTAGAATATACGAGCATTAGAGAACGTACCATCTTAACTATCACCACATCAATTTCTTTTTCATAGGAAATGGAAAGCTCTTCCAATGTGGAAGCTATTTTCTTGCAATGTCCAAACCAAGGTGCATAGAACTCTAAAAATACTGCAAACAGTCACGCAACAAAAACATTCACATTAGGACCAACTAGCTTCATAATTTTACATTGACCCTAGATAACTGAAATAATCATAATAGATTTGGAAAAACAATTTTAATTATATTTGCTTCCATTATTACTTAGGGGTTTTGAAGCAAAATATATGAGTGAACTACCAAAAATCATTATAGTGATCTTAAAACAAGAAACTAAGGATTAAATTCTACCACTCAACATAGTGGTCCTAAAGATGGTGACAATAGAAACAAACAAGCAATTTGTTTATGCAAAATGCCCCAACATTACACAAAATAAAGTTTTTCACTTCATATTTTCGTTCTAAATACTAAGAAAGTTAAAAAAACATAGCGGTAGTTTGAAGAATGAAACATTGTAATAACTGAAATCCAACTTTCCTAGACTGATCAATAACTAAACATTATTTGCGTTAAAGCTACTATAGTTATGCTTATAACAACAATTTTAGTTTAGAATGACTAAAATTCCAGTACTTGTAAGGGTAAGGAATGATCTCCTCTTTGAAGTTTGACCAAAACGAGTAGTTTTCATTAAAGTGGCTTGATTTTGATGCTTACAAAGGCTTTGTAGAAAGAAAAAGAAAAAAAATTACCAAATTGACCTGAGTCTAACAAACTGACACAAGAATCAACTAGAATATGACCTATAGAGGAGACTCACAAATTGACATGCACAACAATGTAAATACCACCTAGAATTAACAAAGGAACTCAAAATATGCAGACCAATTATAAGTAGTGTAATTACAGTTTTCTAATGAGTGTCAACTCACTCTAGGTAAAAGCTACCTCCAAGCTTAAAATAGAATTCAAGGGATAGTTATACATATCCCCATGGTCCGAAGTTAAAGCTACTAATAAATAAATCACATAACCTAGGCACCTAAGAAAACTCTTGCAGAGCTAGTGACATGTAAAAAGTAAGCAAGAAAACACAAAAGGGATCATATGGGAGATATCAGTGCTAGGTTCTTCCTTTCCATAGATAATTGTTTGGTCTAGAACATCATTTTATAATTTTCAATTAATTATGCTTGTAGGATAACTATATAGATTTGTGTTACCAAATCTTCATTGCACAAGGTGTGACTATAAAGGAAAAGTTAAGGGAGTGCATCAAATCTTAAAAGGGGAAGTGGAAAATAAAAAGTAAAAATTAGAATAACAGGTGGATTATTGGAGAGGATTTATAATCATGGGAACGCGTATATAAGAATTTATATGGAAAAAGGAGTGGAAACTCTTCTCCAAGTCATTCATTTTACAAATTATCTACACCATTGTACCATCTATAGTTTGGCTATGTGAAGCTCAACTATAGTCCACAATGCATGAATATAACATTAGTAGTTGCACAGGTTGGTGCTATAACCAAGGAGGAGAGATATGTCAAGGATGAGTTTAAGATGAAAGTGAATGAGAGGCTTCCAATTATAAATGAAAGAAGTAATATTCAATTCGTTGTTAATCACTTTGCAAGCATTGGTTGTAGTTGCATGAGAATAATATTTCAATAGGAATGTAAAGAGCATATGAAGTCCATTAATGGTGGGGCTCTGGGATGTTCATTGTTATTCCTACATACTTGTGTACAGTAGTAGCATGGAATCCTAAGAAATATTTTTGTTGGTTATCTGCCTCATAACGATTTTTCCTATTTCATATTTTTTGATTCATTCCTCAACACATGCATCTTCACACAATCACAACTCAATCCATATTGAACTTAATACCTCAAATTCTTCAAAGACAAGGGATTCCTACGTTTTATGTTTTTTATTGCAATACATTCAATGCATCTATCCACATAATTAAAACTCAATCAACTTCAAAATTAGCACTCACAATCCTACTTCACCAAAAAATTGTTTTTGGAAGATAACATGTGAGTTCATGTTTGTTAAACAAAATTCAAATATATGAGATCAGTCTGGTCATATACACTATAAATTAGAAAATCCCCAGCTTTCTCTCAACACAAACCACACTACCAACTTTGAAAATACAATAATTATTTTCCATGGCTAAGGCTACAACTAAAAACATAGTCATAATGAGACAATACATGGTTAGTAGCATAAAATATGTTTGCAATCTACTCTCTCTAAAACCAAAAATACAGTTTTAGGGAACACAAAAGGTAGCTATTCTTAAACATCATTTCTCATAGCATTGATTTCTTTCATGAATAGAGAATAAATATAATAATGCTTTCATTCTATAGCATTTCAATTTAATCAATTTTTGAAGACACATGAAAACACACATTCAAAGATGTTGCATCATTCAAATCTCATGGAATTGCTAGCAATAAGATAATTCATTGATGAGTTCAACAGAGTATTCAACCAACCATAAGGATTCAACTAAATTTGTAGACTAGCTCACCCTCAAAGGCATGAGTTTCAAATTTCATTCCATTCATGGAAGAGCTTCCATCCCATCTTCTCCACTAAGATCATACAAATGTGTGACACAAGTAGTGGCCTATTTGTGTCATAGTGGGATGGAGCTAACAGAAGGTGTTTTGGCTTGAGACAATGCCACCAAAAGTGTGCCCTTGGAGAACATATATATTATATAGTTCTCTATCAAAATTAGGGAATGCCATTACCTCTACAAATTTAGAAATAATAATTTTTTGACTTTGCAAAACTAAGCCCCTCATTTTCTATGATAATTGATAAAAAAACATGTTTATGTTTATATCTTATATTTTGTTTCATATATTATTTTATAAACATATTATTTTTGGCTTTGAAATTCCTTTCAAAAAACTATCCGTAACATAAGGATCTACTTGCATTTTTCTTGAGCCCAAAGAACACCAAAACTATAATGTTGGCTCTAGTACCACTTTGAAATGTCAAAGCTAATTCCTAAAAAATATTTTTCTTGCTCTCTTATTTTTTCAACATCTTATTGAATTTCCAATGTGGAATAACCATCCATTCTATTCGACGTAGTTGCACAGACTTCATAAACACCTTATTTGTGGGCCACATTAGCAAGCTTGTTAATACTCATGCCTTCCCACCAAATCCGAGGTGATGAAGCTGGTGTTTATATTTGAAAAATATTTAGTGAATTGTTTACAGTGTTATACATGTGATTCCTCCATCAAAGAAAATCATTCCAGATAGAAAAAAATATACAATTTCTACAAGAGAAGTTCCAAAATGGTTTTGTTTCCATTCTCAATTTCTAGAAGAATCCTTGCTGATTCTTGAAGATCTACTAACTGTTAGAATTGTTGCAAAAGAATTAGATGACATTCAACAAATATTTTATCTAGTTATCAGAAATGGTTTAACCAAAAATGAACTCCTAGAGAAAGTATATTTTCATCTTTAGTAACTCTTGTAATGCTTCCACATTGAAGAACTAAATAGACCAATAATATATGAAACTTCATTGTATGTATTTTGGGTTTCTTTGCTAATTATCTTGTAAACCAAAATATATTGAGCATGCTACCAATGTCCTTGTTGGACTAAGGAAAGTCCCACCCTTATTTAAGGGGTCCTCAACCTTTTCTCACATGATCCATATTGTAAATCTTCCTCGTCAACCATGTGGTATACTTTAGCAAGTGCCTCAAAGGAGCTTGTTTTGTGAACAAATAGAATAACATGACATTCCAATATAGAATAAGTTGTATGCCATTGTTACTCAAAAATATCGTCACCTTGATTATTTGCAGTCGGTGTAGGCCTATCATTACCTATACCAGCTTCCTAAGCAAGTATTAAACCTCAACTCTTCAAAACAAGCTTGAGAAATGAGAGAAAGACATCAAAAAAGCAATGTAACTCTGGTTCCGCACTTTCTCTTACTTTTGCCTACGGGCCTGCATCTTTTGTTCAAGTTATCTGCGTACTTATACACTCTGTATGTAAAGGGGAAGGTGCATACCCCTGTAAAAGTCAAAAGGCGCAATCTTTATCTTAAAAAACTCATCTTGGGTTAATTCTAGAGTTTTCTAGAAGCATTTGTTACGTGGATTGTTCGCTCCAAGTGGTTCATGCATCCCATCATAGGAGGAACTAATCCCTTGTTGAGAGGAGCTATCCCTTTGAAGGAGGACTCTATCCCTTTGAAGGAGGAGCTGGTAACTGATCTCCATTGCACTATAAATTGAGCCATTGGGTTAGTGGCCAGGGAGGTTAGAAGCTGAACTTTTGAGGGTAAATGCTAGTGAAATCAAGACTTCCTATTTGAGCTTAAGAGGAGATATCCCATACCTTTTTGGCTTCATTCGGGAGTGAGTGAAGCTTGTCAAAGTAGAGAAGACTTCTTGTTGGACCCTCGGAGGAGCTTGTACAGTTTCAAGGCAAAGGTTGTAAGGTTCTTCTCTTTTGAATTAATACAATCAAGCTCATTTTTCTCAACAAGTATCTCATATTATTTGTTTCATGGACTCCTTGACTTTCATGTTAAATATGTTTTATAATATTGGTTATTCAGGTGCTATTTAATCATTTGCCTTGTTTGTGTTTGCAGGTTTGTGACGAAGAAACTTACTTGGATCAAAGGAGCGAAGGCATCTCCAAACTTGCGTTGGACATGAGGTAGGCCTTAAACACATTTGTTTGCCATTATTTATAAAGCGCATTTAAAGAAAGATAGTGTCTGGTTGGTTTGTTTGTCATTAGGTCTTCATTAGATTCTAGGAAGGTCTATCTTGTCCGCAAGATCGACTCATTCCGCGTGACAATTCCTCTTTAGCATATCCCTACATTCAATGGCCTTACATCAGAGGATTCTGTCATACAGTTCATGTTCCATATATTTGTGCACTATGGGCTTCCAAGAGATATAATTACAGATGGTGGACCACAGTTTGCTGGCAACAATAATGCTGCAACACTCAAAAATTATCATATCCAGCACAAAATCACCTCTCCATACTACCCACAGGAAAATGGTCAAGTAGAAAGCAACAATAAAATAATAGAAGCAATCTTAACAAAAACCATTGCGTCACATGGACATGATTGGGCTACAAGACTACCAGAAGCCTTGTGAGTTAAAAAAACAACATGGAGAAGCACTACCGGCTATTCACCATACCAATTTGTGTTTGGAAACGAACCCATTTTTCCCATAGAATTTGAAATCCAAACACTACGAACAACACAAGAAGTCGACCTAGATTTAAACGAGGCACATATTAATAGATTACAACAGATCAATGAGTTAGATGAAATCAGGCTCTCTTCCCTCCAAAACACTACATTAATACAACATCAACGAGCTAAATGGCATGATACTCTCATTAAAAATAAAGTATTTTGCGTAGGACACTGAGTGCTTTTATACGATTCCAGGTTTTAGGATTTTTCCCAGAAACTTCAAACTCGTTCGCTGGGGCCATATGAAATCCAGAAGGTACACGATAATGGCACCCTTAATCTAACCACCATTGAAGGATCTGGATATACCTTCAAGGAAAATAGCCATCGAGTTTGACTATATTGTAAACCACTTACTCGAGAGTCCTTCTACCAGCAACCACGCAAAGACTTCGACATGCAAATTTTGGGGGAGGAAGAGAAATCTTCCTCACCTATTATTCATTAAGTGATTCAATTCTTTTTACATTTTGTACATAATTCCTTTGTCTTGTTAGCATAAATTACTCTTTGTACATATTTCTTTGTATTTTCACCTTACAACACCTTCACCATTCTGCTATTCATTTTTTTAGGGGAAACAACGCCGTCATTTTTGCTGTTCCTTTTTTGAAGGGACAACACTTTGTGTGCACTTTTGCTATTTCTATTGTTCCTTTTTCCAAAGGAACAACATTTTCGTTTTGCTGTTCCTTTTTCAAAGGAACAACTCCTTTTGTTTCAGTCGTTCCTTTCTCACTTTCATTTTGCTATTCCTTTTCCAAAGGAATGGCATTTGCATTTTCTGCTGTTCCTTTTCTAAAGGAACAACACTTTTGATTTCTGTTGTTCCTTTTCCAAAGGAACAACACTTTTGATTTATACCGTTCCTTGGTTGTTGATCCAAATTGGATCCTCAAACAATTCCATGATTTTTAAGAATGAATGATAGACTTCAAGAAATCTTATAACTATCAGAAATAACCTCTGAATAATGGCAATTTGCAGCCAGCACGAAGCAACCAGGACCTTCGGTCAAAGCACGCTGACTGTTGGCCCATATAGACCACACATGGTGCAAAAATGGCAATTGGGAAGCTCAGATCTAGAAATGGAGGTTGTTTCTGATACGCGATTAGCACAAAGCACTAATCGCATATTACTGGAAAAACCCATCGAGATGGAAAGACCCTAAGTACTCGGTCACAAAGGAAACCAGAAAACCATGGGAAAACAGTAAAACTAACAAGGCGGGTCTCACACTCAAAACTGATAGAATATCGGGGGCATTTTAGGTGGCAAGTAGATTTTGCCGAGGACCCAACGATTGCATACATTGAGTGATGCGTGTCTGGCGGGGAGAGAGAGAAACTGCTTACATCGCGGACTAACAGTCAAGCAACTCAACTCTGTGATATAAGAGAAGACTGTAGGATCTGGGGGCTCCAGATAAATGGTGGAGGTTCAACCCGATGGATGACTAGACCCGAGGGAGAAATAAACTACGATGCATAAGATTTGTCTGATTTGACCAATGAATTGACAAAAGGATCCATTTCATAGGCATATGGGAAATAATGGAAAAAAACAACCGTTCAAGAAGAGCTAACACTCAGTTCACAAAGAGACAAGTGGCCACCTCTCTATGAAGCGTTAAAAAACGATGATGACGTAGGGTAGAGGAGTCCCACTAGGCAGAGGCAGGCGATGTAGAAAGTTGAGAAGTCAAAATGAACAGTCGAAGGAACGAACTGGATGTAAAGCCACGAGCTGATAGAGACAGGACAAAGTTAGTGAGGTAGAGAAGCCATGAAGAAGCCGAAGGATGAGAGACACAAAAAGAGAGGGAAAGTTGCAGATGGCAGAGAATCCGAGCTAGCCATCAGAGTAAGGGCAGCATCAAGCAGACAGAGACCAATTGAGGCCAAAATTTGGTAAGGGGAGTTTGTGAACTCTAAGGACTTGGGAATTCCAAGTGCCATCCTACTTATCATCCTCTGTTAAGTGAGAATCAGATTGAGCTCCTTATTTTAAGGCTCTGCTTTAAAAACATAATAAAAAGGCTACCACTGAAGGCTGGACTAGGAGACGTAACCCATGAGGATTAGGTGAACTCCTTATTAAATTTTGTTGTGTTTATTTTTTCTTACTGTCATCTCTTACTATTCCAAGTGTCTGTGTATTTCACAATCGTATCGATCTGTTCCACAAGATAACATAGACACACACACCAGAACATGACTATGTTATACCTTCATTAATTCCTAAGGTCACCTAGGGGTGATTTCAGATCAAGTGGTATCAAAGCTAAAGGTTGTTAAGGTTAGACAAGTTTGTGCTAGATTTAGTTGTTGAATGCTAACTAGATCAAAGTTCAAATTAGGAGGAGTGTTGGTCAAAACTAATCCTGAAATTGGAAGAGTCTACCCTCAGAAGACAATCTCGGAGGAAGGTTCCATGGGCTCAGACCCTCAAATTATAGATAGTTTCCTTGCCATGAGATCCATGGTAGAGGAAATGTATAAGGACTTTAGAAAACATAAATATGAGGAATCATCAGGCTCCAAAAAAGATAAAGGAGAAGAAGAGTCCCTCCTCCATGACCACTCAAAAGGAAAAGGGAAAGAAGAAAACTTTCTCACACCTCCTAATAGCCCTGCACATAAAAAGAAGACATCTTTGATTAAACTAGATGTTAAATTTGATTTACCAATATATGATGGAGAGTTGAATGTAGAAAAGTTGGACAATTGGATCAGACAAATTGATGTTTATTGCAAAGTGTAGAGTATCGACTCAGACAAGAGCAAGATTCAGCTGGCCAGCCTACGCCTTAGGGGCACTGCCTTTGTTAGGGTCCCACCCTAACCCCCTTATTCATGTCATGGGATCACGTCATAGTCAAGAGTCAATAAAGCCCATATTAATATTTGTAAGTGGTTAACCCAGTTAGTTGCAAATGGGACCACAATTAGTTGTAAATGGGCGATAGTATTAAATAAAGGATAAATGGGCAGTAGTATTAGATAGATGGTATTAATAAAACCCACGGTATTGGCCGGTGGTATTGCATGTATGAGTCATATATAAAGGATAGAAACTCCCTGCGAGGAGGATCGTGTCTTGTTTTGTAATCGAGCTCTGCTTTATTGGAGGTTTCCCCCTCGAAGAGGCCTGTGAACATTTCTCTCTGAGTAATAAAATCTTTGCTATTCTTTGTTCTGGGTATATTTTCTTCGTTCTTGGTATTTTTCTAGCATATTCTCGGTTCGGTATTGCTTTGCACGTTAAGTGGCATAACAAGTGGTATCAGAGCACTTTCTAGGGCTCGGTGGGATCTCCAAATTTTAGCGAATTTTTTTTTTGGCTAGAGACGTGTTCCGGCGTCTTTAAACCACGGGGTTGTTGAGCGCATAAACCTACGGATTTGGGGAGGCATGCACGCAGGAAATACAAGAGGTGGTCACGTCTGTTGGACTCCCTTGTAACCCCTGTGGGTACCCCTTCGAGTAGTAGCGGATTAGACAGAACCGCGCACGACTGTCTTCCACGTACCCTCTGGGTATATAGGAAGCCCCATAGCTACCTTAAAGCCTCGCCATAGATAAACCTTCGGTCGTCTTGTGGCTACAGTACACCGAGAACAACACTCAAAGAGATTACTCGCCCGTATGATAGGGTAGTCGGGTTGTACGGCTAAGGGTACGGTC